>MU107314.1:31236-59567 GCA_012274485.2 Sinapis alba
TTCTAATTTTTAAACTAATAATTTATTAAAACATCATATTATGTAAAAATTAGTGGAATAAACACTAAAAATATCAATTCTTTAGTGAAACGGAGACAACAAAGGATCCAAACCTCTTTGACCATCATCCTATGTCAGTGAACAATGCATCTATGCATTAAAACAAGATTGTCATAATTTTTGAATTTTTCTTAAAATATGTGGGTTAACCCCCTACGAAAATATTGAGTTTTTCGGTAAGTGATGTATTTTCCAAATTTTGTAGTTTTTAATGTTTTGTAAAAATTTTAACCACATTCTTTATTTGTATTAATGTATTCTATACTTTATTTCAGGGTATATTGACATCCTTTCTAATTTTTAAACTAATAATTTAGTAAATCATAATATATTGTAAAAATTAGTGGAATAAACACTAAAAATATCAATTATTTAGTGAAACGGAGACAACAAAGGATCCAAACCTCTTTGCCCATCGTCCTATGTCAGTGAACAATGCATCTATGCGTTAAAACAAGATTGTCATAATTTTTGAATTTTTCTTAAAATATGTGGGTTAACCCCTACGAAAATATTGAGTTTTTCGGTAAGTGATGTATTTTCCAAATTTTGTAGTTTTTAATGTTTTGTAAAATTTATAACCACATTCTTTATTTGTATTAATGTATTCTAGACTTTATTTCAGGGTATATTGACATCCTTTCTACCTTTTAAACTAATAATTTATTAAAACATCATATTATGTAAAAATTAGTGGAATAAACACTAAAAATATCAATTCTTTAGTGAAACGGAGACAACAAAGGATCCAAACCTCTTTGACCATCATCCTATGTAAGTGAACAATGCATCTATGCATTAAAACAAGATTGTCATAATTTTTGAATTTTTCTTAAAATATGTGGGTTAACCCCTACGAAAATATTGAGTTTTTCGGTAAGTGGTGTATTTTCCAAATTTTGTAGTTTTTAATGTTTTGTAAAAAATTTAACCACATTCTTTATTTGTATTAATGTATTATATACTTTATTTCAGGGTATATTGACATCCTTTCTAATTTTTAAACTAATAATTTAGTAAAACATCATGTTATGTAAAAATTAGTTGTACAAACACTAAAAAATATCAATTCTTTAGTGAAACGGAGACAACAAAGAATCCAAACCTCTTTGCCCATCGTCCTATGTCAGTGAACAATGCATCTATACATTAAAACATGATTGTCATAATTTTTGATTTTTTCTTAAAATATGTGGGTTAACCCCTACAAAAATATTGAGTTTTTTGGTAAGTGATGTATTTTCCATATTTTGTAGTTTTTAATGTTTTGTAAAATTTATAACCACATTTTTTATTTGTATTAATGTATTATATACTCTATTTCAGGTCATACTGACATCATTTCTAATTTTTAAACTAATAATTTAATAAAACATCATATTATGTAAAAATTAATGGAATAAGCACCAAAAAATATCAATTTTTTAGTGAAACGGAGACAACAAAGGATCCAAACCTCTTTGACCATCATCCTATGTCAGTGAACAATGCATCTATGCATTAAAACAAGATTTTCATAATTTTTGATTTTTACTTAAAATATGTGGGTTAACCCTTACGAAAATATTGAGGTTTTCAATAAGTGATGTATTTTCCAAATTTTGTAGTTTTTAATGTTTTGTAAAATTTGTAACCACATTCTTTTTTTGTATTAATGTATTCAATACTTTATTTCAGGGTATAGTGACATCCTTTCTAATTTTTTAAAAAATAATTTAATAAATCATAATATATTGTAAAAATTAGTGGAATAAACACTAAAAAAATATCAATTATTTAGTGAAACGGAGACAACAAAGGATCCCAAACCTCTTTGACCATCATCCTATGTCAGTGAACAAAGCATCTATGCATTAAAATAAGATTGTCATAATTTTTGAATTTTTCTTAAAATATGTGGGTTAACCCCTACGAAAATATTGAGTTTTTCGGTAAGTGATGTATTTTCCAAATTTTGTAGTTTTTAATGTTTTGTAAAAGTTTTAACCACATTCTTTATTTATATTAATGTATTCTATACTTTATTTCAGGGTATATTGACATCCATTCTAATTTTTAAACTAATAATTTATTAAAATATCATATTATGAAAAAATTAGTGGAATAAACACTAAAAATATCAATTCTTTAGTAAAACGAAGACAACAAAGGATCCAAACCTATTTGACCATCATCCTATGTCAGTGAACAATGTATGTATGCATTAAAACAAGATTGTCATAATTTTTTATTTTTTAAAAAAATATGTGGGTTAACCCCTACGAAAATATTGAGTTTTTCAATAAGTGATGTATTTTCCAAATTTTGTAGTTTTTAATGTTTTGTAAAATTTCTAACAACATTCTTTATTTGTATTAATGTATTATATACTTTATTTCAGGGTATATTGACATCATTTCTAATTTTTAAACTAATAATTTAGTAAAACATCATGTTATGTAAAAATTAGTGGAATAAACAATAAAAATTATCAATTCTTTAGTGAAACGGAGACAACAAAGGATCCAAACCTTTTTGACCATCATCATATGTCAGTGAACAATGCATATATGCATTAAAACAAGATTGTCATAATTTTTGATTTTTTCTTAAAATATGTGGGTTAACCCCTACAAAAATATTGAGTTTTTCGGTAAGTGATCCATTTTCCAAATTTTGTAGTTTTTAATGTTTTGTAAAATTTATAACCACATTTTTTATTTGTATTAATGTATTATATACTCTATTTCAGGTCATATTGACATCATTTCTAATTTTTAAACTAATAATTTAATAAAACATCATATTATGTAAAAATTAGTGGAATAAACACTAAAAATATCAATTCTTTAGTGAAACGGAGACGACAAAGGATCCAAACCTCTTTGACCATCATCCTATGTCAGTGAACAATGCATCTATGCATTAAAACAAGATTTTCATAATTTTTGATTTTTACTTAAAATATGTGGGTTAACCCCTACGAAAATATTGAGGTTTTCAGTAAGTGATGTATTTTCCAAATTTTGTAGTTTTTAATGTTTTGTAAAATTTCTAACCACATTCTTTTTTTTGTATTAACGTATTCAATACTTTATTTCAGGGTATAGTGAAATCCTTTCTAATTTTTTAAAAAATAATTTAATAAAACATAATATTTTGTAAAAATTATTGGAATAAACACTAAAAAATATCAATTATTTAGTGAAACGGAGACAACAAAGGATCCAAACCTCTTTGACCATCATTCTATGTTAGTGAACAATGCATCTGTGCTTTAAAACAAGATTGTCATAATTTTTGAATTTTCTTAAAATATGTGGGTTAACCTCTACGAAAATATTGAGTTTTTCAATAAGTGATGTATTTTCCAAATTTTGTAGTTTTTAATGTTTTGTAAAATTTCTAACCACATTATTTATTTGTATTAATGTATTCTATACTTTATTTAAGGGTATATTGACATCCTTTCTAATTTCTAAACAAATAATTTATTAAAACATCATATTATGTAAAAATTAGTGGAATAAACACTAAAAAAATATCAATTCTTTAGTGAAACAGAGACAACAAAGGATCCAAACTTATTTGAGTATCATTATATGTCAGTGAACAATGCATCTGTGCTTTAAAACAAGATTGTCATAATTTTTGAATTTTTCTTAAAATATGTGGGTTAACCTCTACGAAAATATTGAGTTTTTCAATAAGTGATGTATTTCCCAAATTTTGTAGTTTTTAATGTTTTGTAAAATTTCTAACCACATTATTTATTTGTATTAATGTATTCTATAATTTATTTAAGGGTATATTGACATCCTTTCTAATTTCTAAACAAATAATTTAGTAAAACATCATGTTATGTAAAAATTAGTGGAATAAACACTAAAAAAATATCAATTCTTTAGTGAAACAGAGACAACAAAGGATCCAAACATATTTGACCATCATCCTATGTCAGTGAACAATGCATCTATGCGTTAAAACAAGATTGTCATAATTTTTGAATTTTTCTTAAAATATGTGGGTTAACCCCTACGAAAATATTGAGTTTTTCGGTAAGTAATGTATTTTCCAAATTTTGTAGTTTTTAATGTTTTGCAAAAATTTTAACCACATTCTTTATTTGTATTAATGTATTCTATACTTTATTTCAGGGTATATTGACATCCTTTCTAATTTTTAAACTAATAATTTAATAAAACATCATGTTATGTAAAAATTAGTGGAATAAACACTAAAAAAATAGTCAATTCTTTAGTGAAACGGAGACAACAAAGGATCCAAACCTCTTTGACCATCATCATATGTCAGTGAACAATGCATCTATGCATTAAAACAAGATTGTCATAATTTTTTATTTTTTCTTAAAATATGTGGGTTAACCCCTACAAAAATATTGAGTTTTTTCGGTAAGTGATGTATTTTCCAAATTTTGTAGTTTTTAATGTTTTGTGAAATTTCTAACCACATTCTTTATTTGTATTAATGTATTATATACTTTATTTCAGGATATATTTACATCCTTTCTAATTTTTAAACTAATAATTTATTAAAACATCATATACTGTAAAAATTAGTGGAATAAACACTAAAAAATATCAATTCTTTAGTGAAACGAAGACAACAAAGGATCCAAACCTATTTGACCATCATCATATGTCAGTGAAAAATGCATATATGAATTAAAACAAGATTTTCATAATTTTTGATTTTTTAAAAAAATATGTGGGTTAACCCCTACGAAAATATTAAGGTTTTCAGTAAGTGATGTATTTTCTAAATTTTGTAGTTTTTAATGTTTTGTAAAATTTCTAACCACATTCTTTATTTGTATTAATGTATTCTATACTTTATTTCAGGGTATATTGACATCCTTTCTAAATTTTAAACAAATAATTTAATAAAACATCAGATTTTGTAAAAATTAGTGGAATAAACACTAAAAAATATCAATTATTTAGTCAAACAGAGACAACAAAGGATTCAAACCTCATTGACCATCATCCTATGTTAGTGAACAATGCATCTATGCGTTAAAACAAGAATGTCATAATTTTTGAATTTTTCTTAAAATATGTGAGTTAACCCCTACGAAAATATTGAGTTTTTTGGTAAGTGATGTATTTTCCAAATTTTGTAGTTTTTAATGTTTTGTAAATTTTTTAACCACATTCTTTATTTTCTTTAATGTATTCTATACTTTATTTCAGGGTATATTGACATCCTTTCTAATTTTTAAACTAATAATTTAGTAAAACATCATGTTATGTAAAAATAAGTGAAATAAACACTAAAAAATAATCAATTATTTAGTGAAACGGAGACAACAAAGGATCCAAACCTATTTGACCATCATCCTATGTCAGTGAACAATGCATATATGCATTAAAACAAGATTGTCAAAAAATTTAAATTTTACTTAAAATATGTGGGTTAACCCCTACGAAAATATTGAGGTTTTCGGTAAGTGATGTATTTTCCAAATTTTGTAGTTTTTAATGTTTTGTAAAATTTCTAACCACATTCTTTATTTGTATTAATGTATTCAATACTTTATTTCAGGGTATATTGACATCCTTTCTAATTTTTAAACAAATAATTTAATAAAACATCATATTATTTAAAAGTTAGTATAATAAACACTAAAAAAATATCAATTCTTTAGTGAAACGGAGACAACAAAGGATTCAAACATATTTGACCATCATCACATGCCAGTGAACAATGCATATATGCATTAAAACAAGATTGTCAAAAATTTTGAATTTTTCTTAAAATATGTGTGTTAACCCCTACGAAAATATTGAGTTTTTTGGTAAGTGATGTATTTTCCAAATTTTGTAGTTTACAATGTTTTGTAAAATTTTTAACCACATTTTTTATTTGTATTAATGTATTCTGTACTTTATTTCAAGGTATATTGACATCCTTTCTAATTTTTAAAATAATAATTTAGTAAAACATCATGTTATGTAAAAATTAGTGGAATAAACACTAAAAATAATCAATTCTTTAGTGAAACGGAGACAACAAAGGATCCAAACCTCTTTGACCATCATCCTATGTCAGTGAACAATGCATCTATGCGTTAAAAAAAGATTTTCATAATTTTTGAATTTTTCTTAAAATATGTGGGTTAACCCCTACGAAAATATTGAGTTTTTCGGTAAGTGATGTATTTTCCAATTTTTTTAGTTTTTAATGTTTTGTAAAAATTTTAACCATATTCTTTATTTGTATTAATGTATTATATACTTTATTTCAGGGTATATTGACATCCTTTCTCATTTTTAAACTAATAATTTCGTAAAACATCATCTTATGTAAGAATTAGTGGAATAAACACTAAAAAATAATCAATTCTTTAGTGAAACGGAGACAACAAAGGATCCAAACCTCTTTGACCATCATCCTATGTCAGTGAACAATACATCTATGCATTAAAACAAGATTGTCATAATTTTTGATTTTTTCTTAAAATATGTGGGTTAACCCCTACAAAAATATTGAGTTTTTCGGTAAGTGATGTATTTTCCAAATTTTATAGTTTTTAATATTTTGTAAAATTTCTAACCACATTCTTTATTTGTATTAATGTATTATATAATCTATTTCAGGTCCTCTTGACATCATTTCTAATTTTTAAACTAATAATTTAATAAAACATCATATTATGTAAAAATTAGTGGAATAAACACTAAAAAATATCAATTCTTTAGTGAAACGGAGACAACAAAGGATCCAAACCTCTTTGACCATCATCATATGTCAGTGAACAATGCATCTATGCATTAAAACAAGATTGTCATAATTTTTGAATTTTTAAAAAAATATGTGGGTTAACAACCCCTACGAAATTTCTAAGCCTCTTTGACCATCATTTAGTGTAACGGAGACAACAAAGGATCCAAACCTCTTTGACCATCATTCTATGTTAGTGAACAACGCATCTATGCGTTAAAACAAGATTGTCAAAAATTTTGATTTTTACTTAAAATATATGGATTAACCCCTACGAAAATATTGACTTTTTGGTAAGTGATGTATTTTCCAAATTTTGTTGTTTTTAATGTTTTGTAAAATTTCTAACCACATTCTTTATTTGTATTAATGTATTCTGTACTCTATTTCATGGAAATTGAAATAATTTCTAATTTTTAAACAAATATTTTAATAAAACATCATATACTTTTAAAATTAGTGGAATAAACACTAAAAACTATCAATTCTTTAGTGAAACGGAGACAACAAGGGATCCAAAACTCTTTGACCATCATCCTATGTCAGTGAACAATGCATCTATGCATTAAAACAAGACTGTCATTATTTTTGATTTTTTCTTAAAATGTGTGGGTTAACCCCTACGAAAATATTGAGTTTTTCGGTAAGTGATGTTTTTCAGAATTTTGTAGTTTTTAATGTTTTGTAAAATTTCGAACCACATTCTTTATTTGTATTAATGTATTCTATACTTTAGTTCAGGGTATATTGACATCCTTTCTAATTTTTAAACAAATAATTTAATAAAACATCATATTATGTAAAAATAAGTGGAATAAACACTAAACAAATATCAATTCTTTAGTGAAACGAAGACAACAAAGGATTCAAACCTATTTGACCATCATATCATATGTCAGTGAACAATGCATCTATGCATTAAAACAAGATTGTCATAATTTTTGAATTTTTCTTAAAATATGTGGATTAACCACTACAATAATATTGAGTTTTTCGATTAGTGATGTATTTCAAAATTTTGTAGTTTTTAATGTTTTGTAAAATTTCTAACCACTTTCTTTATTTGTATTAATGTATTATATAGTCTATTTCAGGGTATATTGACATCATTTCTAATTTTTAAACTAATAATTTAATAAAACATCATATAATGTAAAAATTAGTGAAATAAACACTAAAAATATCAATTATTTAGTGAAACGGAGACAACAAAGGATCCAAACCTCTTTGACCATCATCCTATGTCAGTAAACAACGCATCTATGCGTTAAAACAAGATTGTCATAATTTTTGTTTTTTACTTAAAATATGTGGGTTAACCTCTACGAAAATATTGAGTTTTTAGGTAAGTGATGTATTTTCCAAATTTTGTAGTTTTTAATGTTTTGTAAAATTTCTAACCACATTCTTTATTTGTATTAATGTACTCTATACTTTTTCAGGGTATATTGACATCTTTTCGAATTTTTAAACAAAAAATTTAATAAAACATCATATTTTGTAAAAATTAGTGGAATAAACACTAAAAAATATCAATTATTTAGTGAAACGGAGACAACAAAGGATCCAAACCTCCTTGACCATCATCCTATGTCAGTGAACAATGCATATATGCGTTAAAACAAGATTTTCATAATTTTTGAATTTTTCTTAAAATATGTGGGTTAACCCCTACGAAAATATTGAGTTTTTCGGTAAGTGATGTATTTTCCAAATTTTGTGGTTTCTAATGTTTTGTAAAATATCTAACCACATTCTTTATTTGTATTAATGTATTATATACTCTATCTCAGGGTATATTGACATCATTTCTAATTTTTAAACAAATAAATTAATAAAACATCATATACTGTAAAAATAAGTGGAATAAACACTAAAAAACTATCAATTCTTTAGAGAAACGGAGATAACAAAGGATACAAACCTCTTTGACCATCATCCTATGTCATTGAACAATGCATTTATGTATTAAAACAAGATTGTCATAATTTTTGAATTTTTCTTAAAATATGTGGGTTAACCCCTACGAAAATATTGAGTTTTTCGGTAAGTGATGTATTTTCCAAATTTTGTAGTTTTTAATGTTTTGTAAAACTTCTAACCACATTCTTTATTTATATTAATGTATTATATACTCTATTTCAGGGCATATTGACATCATTTCTAATTTTTAAACTAATAATTTAATAAAACATCATATTATGTAAAAATTAGTGGAATAAACACTAAAAATATCAATTCTTTAGTGAAACGGACACAACAAAGGATCCAAACCTCTTTGGCATTCATACTATGTCAGTGAGAAATGCATCTATGCATTAAAACAAGATTGTCATAATTTTTGATTTTTACTTAAAATATGTGGGTTAACCCCTACGAAAATATTGAGTTTTTGGTAAATGTTGTATATGCCAAAGCTTATTGTCTTTAATGTTTTTTCTAACATTTCTAACCACATTCAATCATTTGTATTAATTTATTCTAAACTCTCTTTCAAGTTAAATGGGTATCTTTTCTAATTTTTAAGAAAAAAAATAATTAAACTTTAAATAATGCCTAAATTAGTTTAAGAACCACTAAAAATATTAATTCACTAGAGAAACGGAGATAACAAAGGATCTAAACCTCTTTGTCAATCATACTACGTCAATGAACGATGCAATTATCCATTAAAACAATATTGTCAAAATTATGAATTTTCCTTAAAATATGTGGGTTAACCCCAACGAAAATATTGACTTTTTGGTAAATGTTGTATATGCCAAAGTTTATTGTCTTTAATTTTTTTTAACATTTCTAACCACATTCATCATTTGTATTAATGTATTATAAACTCTCTTTCAAGTTAAATGGGTACCGTTTCTAATTTTTAAGCAATTAATTTAATTAAACTTTATATAATGCCTAAATTAGTTGAAGAACAACTAAGAAATATTTATTTAACTCTAAAGAAATGGAGACAAATAAGGATCCAAACCTCTTTGACCATCATCCTACGTTAGTGAACGATGCAATTATCCATTAAAACAAGATTGTCAAAATTTTAAATTTTTCTTAAAATATGTGGGTAAACCCCCTACAAAAATATTGAGTTTTTCGGTAAATGTTGTATAACCAAAGATTATTGTCTTTAATGTTTTTCTTAACATTTCTAACCACATTCATCATTTGTATTAATGTATTCTAAACTCTCTTTCAAGTTAAATGGGTATTTTTTCTAATTTTAAAATAATTAATTTAGTTAAACTTTATATAATGCCTAAATTAGTTGAAGAACCACTAAAACATATTTATTCTCTAGAGAAAAGGAGACAACAAAGGATCCAAACCTCTTTGACCATCATCCTACGTTAGTGAACAATGCAATTATCCATTAAAACAAGATTGTCATAATTTTATATTTTTCTTAAAATATGTGGGTTTGCCCCTATGAAAATAGTGATTTTTTCAGTAAATGTTGTATATGCCAAAGCATATTGTCTTTAATGTTTGTTTTTAACATTTAGAACCACATTCATTATTTGTATTAATGTATTTCGAACTCTCTTTCAAGTTAAATGGGTATCATTTATAATTTTTAAGCAATTAATTTAATTAAACTTTATATAATACCTAAATTAGTTGGAGAACCACTAAAAATATTTATTCTCTAGAGAAACGGAGACAACAAAGGATTCAAACCTCTTTTACCATCATCCTACGTAAGTGAAGAATGCAATTATCAGTTAAATCAAGATTGTCATAATTTTTGAACTTTTCTTAAAATAAATGGGTTAGACTCTACAAAAATATTGAGTATTTGGTAAATGTTGTATATGACAAAGCTTATTGTCTTTAATATTTTTTTTTAACATTTTTAACCACATTCATCATTTGTACTAATGTATTCTAAACTCTCTATCAAGTTAAATGGGTATCTTTTCTAATTTTTAAGCAATTAATTTAATTAAACTTTATATAATGCTTAAATTAGTTGTAGAACCAGTAAGAAATATTTATTTTCTAGAGAAATGGAGACAACAAAGGATCCAAACCTCTTTGACCATCATCCTACGTCAGGAACGATGCAATTATTCATTAAAACAAGATTGTCAAAAAAATTAAATTTTTCTTAAAATATGTAGGTTAACACCTACGAAAATATCGAGTTATTCGGTAAATGTTGTATATGACAAAGCTTATTGTCTTTAATATTTTTTTTAACATTTCTAACCACATTCATCATTTGTACTAATGTATTATAAACTCTCTATAAAGTTAAATGGGTATCTTTTCTAATTTGTAAGCAATTAATTTAATTAAACTTTATATAATGCTTAAATTAGTTGTAGAACCAGTAAGAAATATTTATTTTCTAGAGAAATTGAGACAACAAAGGATCCAAACCTCTCTGACCATCATCCTACGTCAGGAACGATGCAATTATTCACTAAAACAAGATTGTCAAAAAATTAAATTTTTCTTAAAATATGTAGGTTAACACCTACGAAAATATCTAGTTATTCGATAAATGTTGTAAATGCCAATGCTTATTGTCTTTAATGTTTTTTTTAACATTTCTAACCACATTCATCATTTGTATTAATGTATTCTAAACTCTCTTTCAAGTTAAATGAGTATATTTTCTAATTTTTAAGCAATTAATTTAATTACACTTTATATAATTCCTAAATTAGTTGAAGAACCATTAAGAAATATTTATTCTCTAGAGAAACGGAGACAACAAAGGATCCAAACCTCTTTTGATCATCATCCTACGTAAGTGAACGATGAAATTATCCATTAAAAAAAGATTGTCAAAAAATTTGAATTTTTCTTAAACTATGTGGGTTCACTCCTACGAAAATAATGAGTTTTTCGGTAAATGTTGTATATGCCAAAGCTTATTGTCTTTAATGTTTTTTAACATTTCTAACCACAATCATCATTTGTATTAATGTATTCTAAACTATCTTTAAAGTTAAATGGGTATCTTTTCTAATTTTTAAGCAATTAATTTAATTAAACTTTATATAATGCCTAAATTAGTTGAAGAACCACTACAAATATTTATTCTCTAGAGAAACAGAGACAACAAAGAACCCAAACCAATTTGAAAATCATCCTACGTCAGTGAACAATGTAGTTATCTTTTAAAACAAGATTTTCATAATTTTTGAATTTTTCTTAAAATATGTGGGTTAACCCCTATGAAAATATTAAATTTTCGGTAAATGTTGTATATGCCAAAGCTTATTGTCTTTAATGTTTTTTAACATTTCTAACCACATTTATCATTTGTATTAATGAATTCTAAACTATCTTTCAAGTTAAATGGGTATCTTTTCTATTTTTTAAGCAATTAATTTAATTAAACTTTATATAATGCATAAATTAGTTGAAGAACCACTAAAAATATTTATTCTCTAGAGAAACGGAAACAACAAAAGATCCAAACCTCTTTGATCATCATCCTAAGTCAGTGAACGATGCAATTATCCATTAAACAAGATTGTCAAAAAAATTGAATTTTTCTTAAAAATATGTAAGTTAACTCCTACGAAAATATTGAGTTTACCGGTAAATGTTGTATATGCCAAAGCTTATTGTCTTTAATGTTTTTTTAACATTTCTAACCACATTGATCATTTGTATTAATGTGTTTTTAACTCTCTTTCAAGTTAAATGGGTATCTTTTCTAATTTTTAAGCAATTATTTTAATTAAACTTTATATAATGCCTAAATTAGTTGAAGAACCACTAAGAAATATTTATTCTCTAGAGAAACAGAGACAATAAAGGATCCAAACCTCTTTGACCATCATCCTACATCAGTGAACGATGCATTTATCCATTAAAACAAGATTGTTATAATTTTAATTTTTTAAAAACTATGTTGGGTTAACCCCTACAAAAATATTGAGTTTTTCTGTAAATGTTGTATATCCATAGCTTATTGTCTTTAATGTTTTTTAACATTTCTAACCACATTCATCATTTGTATTAATGTATTTTTAACTCTTTTTCAAGTTAAATGGGTATCTTTTCTACTTTTTAAGCAGTTAATTTAATTAAACTTTATATAATGCCTAAATTAGTTGAAGAACCACTAAGAATTATTTCATCTCTAGAGAAACGGAGACAACAAAGAATCCAAGCCTCTTTGACCATCATCCTAGGTCAATGAAAGATGCAATTATCCATTAAAACAAGATTGTCATAATTTTTAAATTTTTCTTAAAATATGTGGGTTAACCCCTACGAAAATAATGAGTTTTTCAATAAATGTTATATATGCAAAAGCTTATTGTCTTTAATATTTTTTTAACATTTCTAACAACATTCATCATTTGTATTAATGTATTCTAAACTCTCTTTCAAGTTAAACGGTATCATTTCTAATTTTAAAGAAATTAATTTAATTAAACTTTATATAATGCCTAAATTAGTTGAAGAACCACTAAAAATATTTATTCTCTAGAGAAACAGAGACAACAAAGGATCCAAATCTCTTTGACCATCATTCTACGTCAGTGAACGATGCAATTATCCATTAAAATAAGATTGTCAAAAAATTTGAATTTTTCTTAAAACATGTGGGTTAACCCATACAAAAATATTGATTTTTTGGTAAATGTTGTATATGCCAAAGTTTATTGTCTTTAATGTTTTTTCTTAACATTTTTAACCACATTCATCATTTGTATTAATGTATTCTAAACTATCTTTCAAGTTAAATGTGTATCTTTTCTAATTTTTAAGCAATTAATTTAATTAAACTATATAATGCCTAAATTAGTAAGAACCACTAAAAATATTTATTCGCTAGAGTAACAGAGACAACAAAGGACCCAAACCTCTTTGACAATCATCCTACGTCAGTGAATGATGCAGTTATCCTTTAAAACAAGATTTTATAATTTTTGATTTTTTCTTAAAAAGATTGTCATAAAATATTGAGTTTATGTGTAAATGTTGTATATGCCAAAGCTTATTGTCTTTAATGTTTTTTAAAAATTTCTAACCACATTCATCATTTGTATTAATGTATTCTAAACTCTCTTTCAAGTTAAATTGGTATTGTTTCTAATTTTTAAGCAATTAATTTAATAAACTGTATATAATGCCTAAATTAGTTGAAGAACCACTAAGAAATATTTATTTTCTAGAGAAACAGAGGCAACAAATGATCCAAACCTCTTTGACCATCATTCTACATAAGTGAACGATGAAATTATCCATTAAAACAAGATTGTCTTAATTTTTTAATTTTTCTTAAAATATGTGGGTTAACTCCTACGAAAATATAGAGTTTTCGGTAAATGTTGTATATGCAAAAGCTTATTGTCTTTAATGTTTTTAACATTTCTAACCACATGCATCTTTTGTATTAATGTATTATAAACTCTCTTACAGGTTAAATGGGTATCGTTTCTAATTTTTAAACAATTAATTAATTAAACTTCATATAATGCCCAAATCAATTGAAGAACCACTAAGAAATATTAATTCTCTTGAAAAACGGAGACAACAAAGCATTCAAACCTCTTTGAAAATCATCCTACGTCAGTGAATGATGCAATTATCCATTAAAAAAAGATTGTCATAATTTTTGAATTTTTCTTAAAATATGTGGGTTAACCTCTACGAAAATATTGAGTTTTTGGTAAATGTTGTATATGCCAAAACTTATTGTCTTTAATGTTTTTTTAACATTTGTAATCACATTCTTCATTTGTATTAATGTATTCTAAACTCTCTTTCAGGTTAAATGGATATCGTTTCTAATTTTTAAACAATTAATTTAATTAAACTTCATATAATGCCTAAATCAGTTGAAGAACCACTAAAAATTATTTATTCTCTAGAGAAACAGAGACAACAAAGGATCCAAATCTCTTTGACTATCATCCTACGTTAGGAAATGATGCAATTATCCATTAAAACAGGATTGTCATAATTTTTGAATTTTTCTTAAAATATGTGGGTTAACCCCTACGAAAATATTATGGGTGTTCAATCCATATATTATGGGTGTTCAATCCAGAAAGTTTTTCACTTTTTCATAGTGTTCATCAAAGTCATGCTTCCTCAATTGAAAACAAAACTACAGAAAAATGTTGTGAAGATTTCCACTAATTGTTGTCCATCAAATTTGTAACATTAACTTCATTTTAGTCAATGCAAAAATAAAGCAAAAAGATTTAAAAACAAGACTAAGAAAATAAAAAGCATCAGTTGCGATGAATTGTTATTTGATGATAGTTCAAGTATTTTATGAACCAAGGCTTCTTTTTTACTATTAAAATATGGTAATAGTTATTAACAAAAAAGTAACTTAAATAAAAAATAAATTTTTATGTGTTGTTATAAAATATATATATATATATATATATATATATTTCTACTTTAAATCGGTTTTGTTCGATTTATTCTGTTTAATCGGTTATAAACCAAACCATATCCAAATCCTACAGTTTTTATAACATCATATTCATTCGGTTTATATGGTATATACCAGAACCAAACTATATTATTTATTTTGGTTTGGTTCGGTATGGTTTGGTTTTACCGTATTGAACAGCTCTAGTGGATATAAAAAGATTGCAGAAAAAGATAGAGAAAAGTCACATAAGAGCGAACAATATGTATGTGGATATAAAAAAGAAAAAATGTGAGAAACAACTTGGACGCCAGTGGACCAATTATTTTCACAGGCCCAATAAGTGATAATGTAGATAAAGAGGCGTAGTCCAATTTTTCATCAGCATACTTAACATCTCTGCATATCGTAAATTATTTTCAATAAAGATCAAGAGGAACGGTTACAAATTTGGCCCACGATATTAGGCCACTAACACCCATTATGCACTTGGCTAACTGTATCATTACCGTATGCACTATCAATTCATTTGAACAGCCCCATCTAGCAGTGATTCCAGAGCTTAATGCAGCTTCGTCGGTTTAGAGAATGAAGAGCAGTTCTGAATCATGCAATGCTATTATGTTTTACTTATACTCAGAATATATTTAGCTTACAGTTTATTAGTCTGGTTTTATTCCATTTATTAGTCTTAGAAAGAACTTGAATAACAGTCATTAGGTGCCCAAAATCAAATGATGGTGATTTGAAATGCAAAACCCTAAAGAATGTCATATTGATTTAACGAAGCTTTGATTTATTTATTTAAGATGTTGCATTTTACTGTATAAATGTTAATTTTGCCACATTTGATCGTATATTTTGTTTTATTTTCATATGGTCTTTAGAAAATTTTAGCCTTTATATTGGAAACCCCAACCGTGATCATGTTTTGTAACGAGATAATTTACTAATCAATTCAAATTGTGAAAATTATGAAAGTGGTTGAACATCATTACATTACTCGATACTCGTCTTATATATGTTATTTGATCCGTACACGTTTTAAAAATTTAAGTACTTGGCGTTGCCTAATCGAATAAAGTCAAAAAAAATTATTAATTGCAAAAACAAGATAAGTATTAAATATCATTTTATTTTTTAATATTTGCCTCATTATTTGCTACTCGTTAATCGTTCTATAAAATATTCATTACTTGCTAAATAATACTTATTACTTGCAAAATACACTTGTCTTGTTTTTATATTAGTTTAATATCAATATTAGTTTAATAAACAAGACCTCTAATTACTAAATAAGATATTAAACTCGTTACTTGATTTAAACTCGGTTCTTTATAATATACATAAATATTTCCTTAAAAATAATTCTCATGTTCTTTTTAGTAGAATAAATAAGCAAATTTTCAAGTCTACTTCTTCTAGAGTATTATTTAGTAAACATTTCTTAAATACTCAAAGATATTCTTAAATAATTCACAAATACTCGTAAGTACTAAGTAATAAAATAGGATAAATAACTTGTAAATAATTCATTTTTTGATTAAATATTCAAGATACTGGTTTTTACTCGTATAAAGTAAGTCAAATATTAAGTACTCGTAAAATAGCGATTACTCGCGTTGTGTTCAGCTGTAGTATGAAGTGTTTGCCAAATAACTCAAAATGGCTTGAGTTTTATATACACTTACAATAAATATAAGCTTTGGAGAACATACTGAATTTGTATTATTATTGCTATTTTTTATTATTCATTTGTACTACCAATCAGAGGTATAAAATTAATGAAATAATTTGTGCACTGAAAGCATATAGGAATGGAATAATATATAGGTAAGGTTGGGTGGTCCAAATGTAAGCCATTATTGTTTGAATGTTTGGTATAAGAGGGGAACAAGGAGAATATCTATTTGACGTTTGTAGTTACCAATCAGTCTCTTATCTTATGTCGTTTCTATCATATCCTAAGTTAAGAGTTGTGGCTGTGAACTATATAACTAAATAACTAATTAGTATTTCTCTTTAAATTACCAAATAGTTTTTGAATCCCAGTCAAACCTAAGAGTTTCATACGTTTTACATGATTATTAGTAAATTATTTTTTGGTCGTCTACTAGTTTTGATTCTTTTTGCTCACAGCCTTCATGGGTTTGAGAATCCAAAACTCTCACTAAATTCTATTTTTAACGACATAAAGTTCTTTTACATATGTCTGAGTATGCCATCATCATCCCTTATAAAGTATGTTCTGAATATTTGTTTCCTGAATTCGTTCCTATTTTTAATTTATTTGTATGTAAACGTGATATATTATTTATAAATTCTAATTTGCTTTATACTATATTACCTAGATATAACGAAACTCAAACTATCGGTGGCAATTTAAGCTCTTGTAAAAAACGTTGTTGTTAAGCATATTGGGAAATAAGTACATCTTATAAATATTGACAAATATTTTTGAAACATGACTAAATGATTCATTTGTTAATAATCTATTTAATTTCCGATGGATTGGCAACTATTTATAATTTACCACAACGATAAGAAGTATTTAATTTATTTTTATATATTAAATCAAGCATCATTAAAAATGATACGAACCACTATCTTCTTGTCCCTCCCTTTTATCGTTCAAACTTTTCAGTATTCACTCATTTTGTAACGCTATATATTTCCGAACAAAAAAATTTACGGTTATGTATCACCAATCATCTCCATCAATTTACTTAAAACTATGCATACATAATTCTTCTTACAAATATTTATTATTTTATATTTTATTAATTAAAAATGAATATGTTAATCTATTATTTAAATTTTTTTAAAAAATTATCAAACATCAAATAATTTATATATGACAAAGCTTTTTATCAAAAAAAATATTTATTGTTGTGTTGAAAATTTTAAAATATTAATATATTATAAATATTTTATAAAATATTATTTTTGCTTGATTAATATTGAATTATAAGTTGTTTATATTTTATTTTGAAAATTTTATAATAGAAAATAATATTTTGAGATAACAACACACCGTATATATAAAAATTAGCTAATTTTTAAAACATATTTTTATCAATTATCTAATATGAGATATAAATATAATATTGTTAATATAAAATTTGCTTTTAATTATAGAATAAATTATAACTAAATTTATTAATGATACTAATAATTTAACTGCAATTTTTAACACGTAAAAGTTAAAGTTCGAATGCAAAAAATTAATTCATAAATAATATATAGATATTGAAATATGAATATGCTTTATAAATAAATATTAGTATATCATTTTAAAAGGTAAAACAAAATAACAAATCTTCCAACAGTGGACAGAGGTGACGTAAAGCAAGGTAGAGAGAGAGTGAGAGATTGTAATTTGTTTCCCTCTTCAATGACGTCTCACAACCTCACCTTTTCTCCTTTATTCTCTCTTACCTCTTTTCTTCCATGGATACACATTTCTCCTACACAAATACGTATATGCATGCATACATGTGTATTTATTTGATAAACCTTTTGATATAAATAACATATATATACTTGTGTATGTATTTACGTGTTTGAGTGCAAATATGTGGATATGTGTATTTGATAGTGTTGAGAAAAACCCTAGCCCTAAAACCCGCAATATAATTATAACCTGAATTTGCGGGGGTTTCTAGAGGTTTGAGCTTTCTGTATAATTACGCGACATGGTTATTCATTCGTTAAGGACTACTCATATACTCTTTCTATTTCACAAAAAATATCATTTTACCATTTTTTTGTTATACAAAAAATATCATTTTAAAATTTTAAAGCAATTTATAGCTTAATATTAATTACAAAATGCATTGATCTTATAAATAAATTTATTTATATCAAATATTATTGATTAAATAGATGTAATTAATACAAACATAAATGTATTTTAATCATTTTTTTAATATATGTGAAATGTGTTTAAGTGATATTTTTTGTGAAACGGAGGGAGTATCTGAATTAATCTACTAGGAATCGGTCATATTTTTAGTTGTTTTACAACAACAAAAGAAAATACTTTTGACGAAATAACAGTACCACTACTATTTTAATAAGGACGTAAGATGTAACAAAATTTTATATTACGCAAAAATATGCTGATACTGATTTTTGTGGGTACGGTAATATCTTTCACGGGGAACCCTGTGACCCTACTATGATTTGAAGGTTAACATAATGTATTTTATAAATTATCTCTATATACTATATCATCGTTATCATCAGCATCATGTTGTTGAATGGTAGTATATCATCATCACCGTTATTGTCTGTCTCTCTGTCATATCATGGTTGGACCACGTCCACGAATTAGATTGTTAAAAGCTATCATAAGAACTAATCGGACGATTAAGAAGTTAATCTGACCAAAATCGTTTTGTTATTTTATAAAATGTTCTAACGTGTAAGAACTTCAAAGTATAAAATAAAAGGTTATTTTAAACACACACAAAATCGCTTTAAAAATACATATAAATATAATAAAAATTTAATGAAACATGTAATATATGATTAGACCATTAATCAATAGTCCTCACATTATATGATATCTGAGGTATCGACCGAAATACTATGATCGAATCCCAGCAGTGTCTAGAAGTTTCGTTTTCTATCAACAGATTATTTTGCCAACAATATGGACAATAAGACTGGGAGTTGGCATTCAATGGGAATTGATGTAATAAAACATTAATAAAATATATATATATTAAATATTTGGTGTAATATTATACTAAATTTGATGTAATACTACTCATTTTTAATAAATTTAATGGGAATTGTCATTGTTGATGTTCTATTAGAGATAAAATTACATCAAATTTAGTGTTATGATGCCTAAAGTATGAAATATGATACATCCTCCACAAAGGTAGGCAACAGTGTAGAGTTAATCCCACGCCTCTAAAATTCTCAACATAAGCTTTTCGTATAGCTAATGTAATCTTGAGAATGATTGGTGGGATGTAATATCCAAATTTTGTGCTGTAAATTTTTATTTATGTAATTTTGCAGTAGATGTAGTTGTTGTATTGGTATATATATATTTTACTAGAATTTTAGAACAATTTTATGTTTTTGTATTTGTATATTTTTCTACATCACAAAGGCTGTAACTGGAATGTTTTTGTATGAAATGAATAATGTGCAATTGATCATTCATGAGTATTCCAAAAACAAATCACCAGTTAAGTGAAAAAGACATAAATTTTGATTCCACATTTCCTGTGGGATAAATGAAAATAATTATGAATTACGTATAAAATCATTAATGATAAAAAAAAGAAGCAGAATGAAAGGAATGAATAAATGAAATAATTCAAATATAATTTAAAAATAAATACATATATCATTTCTTTAATTCTTCAAATTATCACTATTCTATTTCATTTTATTCTATTGATTCCAATTCCATTTACTCCATATATTCCTAAAATGAATTACCAGTTACACCCAAAAAATATTGGTTTAATAAATAAGGGGTTTACATCTATTTTTTTATTTTTTACCGTAACTTTAAAAGTTAACATAAAAAATGATTAGTGTTTAAAATTTGTAGGTAAAAATTAAAGTTAAAAATATCTACGATCTGACCAATCAGTTTTTTTGTTTATCTATTTTCTAGCTTCACCAAAATTAATAGAGAGTAAACTTCGATGTCAGTAAATTTTCAGTCAAATTAGAAACGTGAAAACTATCAATTTATATAAACATATTTTGCCTACTTTTTATAATATTTTTATGTGAATATTTATATTTATCACCAATTTTCTGAGTTTTAAGTTTTGCAAGAATACAACTACTTGTATTTCATTAGTTTAGCATTTACAGACCATCTAATTATTAATCAGATTTTATATCTCACAGTAAAAAAAAATATTATCTCTCGATCTTCCAAATTTTGTTAACCATATACTCATAAGGTTTTGCATACAAAATGCTGAAATAATCTTTTAAAAGCATTACTAATATTTGTGTACAATATATTATTGTTCATAACTTCTACTTTAGAATTGTGAGTAAAATCGTTTACCTTTTTTTTGAAACTATTCATCCCAAAATATTGTAATTAAAATGTCACTATATAATTTCGGAAATCCCTAAATGAAATGTTTTCATAAAAAATAATGTTATCATTTAAGATGCTCTATAAGTATTCGAACTATGGAATTTAGTACTTTTCATGCACTCTGTAACAACCCTTTTCTGCTAATTAAGAAAGTAAATGATTTGATTTCACGTAAATTCCTTTTACAACGTAGAACTTACATTTTTAAAGGGTATAGACACATAATATTTTGAATCATTACAAAGCATCAAAGCATACAGAATCTTCGAGACATGCATCTTAACTTTTTTTGTCCTGTATCTAACCATCAAGCATCCATTATAACACAACCTAGCTGTCTTCAACAATTTTGCTCCTTTATCAGAATATAAATTTCTTGGCTATAGTTTAAAGTTTGTGAATTGATGAAATGTGGAACTAGCGTTTGATTCTTAAATAATTATAATGACAAAATAAACTAAAATTTTTAATATTCAAATTAAATATTTTAGTCAATTGACATATACAATTTTCAAAAATATTATAAAGTGATGTAGTTTTCAAATTAAAATCTCATATAGATGTATTTTTCCTAAGTTTCACAACAATATATCACCTGGTGATTGTTCTTGTTAATAAAAATCGAAAAATAATTGATAAATTAGGTACTCCCTCTGTATCATTATAAGTGGTTTTTAAGATTTTTTCACAAAGATTAAGAAAACACAAAATTTTATGTAATTTATCTTGATTATACAAAAGTAGCATTAAATAAAATTAGTTCAACCAATAAGAAAAAGTGATAACATTTTGTAATTGGTCACAAATCTTAACTAGCATTAAATTTTGTCTAGAAAAGTAAAAAAACACTTATTTTAAAACAAAACAAAAATCCTTAAATAACACTTAAATTGATACAGAGGGAGTATTTGTTATTATTAATGTATTAAGAGTGAGTAATTGTTATCAGGAAATAACTACATTTGATGCTGAACTTATTGTTTGGTCAACAACTAATCTGCCGAAAATTATGATGGAAATAAATTAGCTTTTCACACCAGTCAAGAAAAGTGAGCATGACATAATGCAACACGTTCTTTCACATTACCCACGAGATAATTAATTTTACTATTTTATGTTTAACGCATAAATACCCGTGATAAAAGTATCCATCTCTGAAACTAGGTCTGGGTGTTCCCGTTCGGATAACAGTTCAAATTTGAGTCAAAGTACTTTAGGTTTTCGGGTATTTTGGTATTATGAATTTAGAGTTTGTTTGGTAATTTTTACTTATTTGATTATATTGGGGTATTTTTAGTTTAGGTTCCATTATTTTGGATCAGATTCATATATTGTAGATTTTGAAAAGAATCAAAATTTTCATTACTCAAATTTCGTATACGTAAAAATTTACAAGTAATTTAACTGAAAAATAAAACTTAACTAAACTTTAAAATAATTTAATATATTGAATGATTAATAGATTTTGAAACAAAAATTGAAAATTGAAAAATATTAATTTAGTTGTTATTTTGAGAATTTAAATATAATTTTTGTTAATGCATGAAATAAGAAAATTGATATAAATTTAAAACGAATATCAAATCACTTTGTCCGCAACTATATGAATCTTATATAATTTTAAGCAATTCTACAACAACAATATAAGTATTTTAAATAAAATAAGAATAAACTAGAAATATAAACTAGAAATATTGGATTAAGTATATAAATATTTAGTTTTTTGGATATTTATTCGGGTTTGGATATTACTTATTCGGATTCGGATATTTAATCTTTCATTACTTTGATTAGGATTTCGGTTTGGATTTTTCAGGTTGGATGCAAATTCAGATTTGGGTATTGATAAAATGCCCATCCCTATCTGAAATATTTATATCACTGCTAAGGTCCCTAACGAAAAAATGAATCAAGCATTATGGAATTGAAAATTCAATTGTAGATATAGTTTGATTTAGAACAAAAATCAAACACAAAAATTTGAGACAGTCATGTTCATTGATAAAAAAAAGTATATAATATTTTTTTTGAAAATAAAAGATATGCATAATAAATCTTTATATTTGAAGTAATCATGTTTATTGATTCATTTTTAAATAAATATAAAACTAAATCAATCCCAAAGTTATTTTAAAATAAAAGTAAAAAGTGAAATCGAAATAGCATTGTTAATGTTTTTAGGTTATCTTCAATCATACTCTATCATTTTCTACTCTAAACATTATTTTGGAGTAAAAAAAAGAACATCAATCCTATTTCATTCCAATCTCAAAAAAAAGTAATCCTAGCTATTACTTTATTTTAGTGTTGAACGTTTTAATTTGTGAAATGGTCTTTTAAATATTTAGTGTTTTTATTTCTTACTTAAATAATATTTTAAAACGATACAATAACATAAATAAACAAGATATTTCATTATTTAATAATTTTCTATACAAATACATAATATAACTAAATACATAAATAATATAAAATAAAAATAACATAAAAGAATATATACTCGTGTTTTGTTATTGTGAAAGGACATGTTTATTTTTTTAAAAAATGTGTTATATGATATCGTGACTATATTTATAATTTTATATAATATAATAACTGAGGATGAACGTCAATTCTATGCACCAATTAAATTTAGAAGAAAACTTTAACTCCATATATCAAAATTACTGAAGATGAAAATATATTGTTTTAAATTTTTTTGCTTGATTTAAGAATATCAAAAATAAAGAAGTTCATTTTTATTACGAAATGCATTATTTGATCACTTGTAAGAAAAATATTCTAATGCTCATTTTGAACTAACTTATATATTATTTTCTCCGTTTTAAAATGATCCATATTCTAGAAAAAAATGTTTCAAAAATATTATTTTTTTATAGTTTCGATGCATGTAATAAGTATAAATAGTAAATTTCAAGAAAATTAGTTGTATTTATTAATTTTTGATTGATTACTTCTTATGGAAAATAGTTAAACACATAAAATAATAAAATAAGATATTTATAATTAAAATTTAAGATTTTTTTTAATGTGTGTGAAAACTCTAAAACATGTATCTTATTAAAACGGAAAAATATCTTTTATTTTATTTTAATGATTTTTTATACTTTTAATAATAAATGTTTAGTTCTAATAAAATATATTTTAAGAAATTTTTGTAAATACAAAATAATTGAGGTTATAAGTATAAAATATTATTAATATTTATTAATGAATATATTATCTTAGAGTAAAAATTGAAATAATAATTTTATTTTGATGATACTATTTTAAGTAAAATATGAGGTAATATATTAGAGATGCTCTTGCATGAATAATACATACATTAACTCGACGTCTACATTCAAGAATAATTTGGGATAAAAAAGAGTGGATGCACAGAAAAATACATTTAACTTTTAATGCTTTTGTTAAATATCAATAGCTATACAAGAGTAGAGTGTAGACTCTTAGAGGGTGACTAGCCCTACTGTTTTAGAGAGAGAAGACATTCGGACTGTCTCTACTTGCTTTTCGAGCTTTTCTGTAGAATATGATTATAACTATATAATATTCGTTTAGTTTCAAATTTTTACAATAACTAAAATAAGGAACAAACTTTTTAAATCAAGGCAGATTATATGCTCTGACTTGGACTAAATAAAACTTGCAAGTAACAGTTTCCAGTCCTTTTGTTTTAAACTTTTCTTTTGTATAACTTTTAAATGATTTCCCTACGACTACAGATTCTTCAAAATCATGTGTACTCCATTATTTACCTCCTCTATTCGACTATTATATATCGAGCTTGACATGAAAATATTCAGAACTTCTTCAGACAGTCGGTTGAATACATTAATTTAATGAATATTTATAAATAATCACTTTTAAACCATTTTTCGACGAGAATAATAATCACTATATATTTTAAAATGGCACTAAAAACTTACATTAAACTAGATAACGGCAATTACATGTGTCTTATTGATTTGTTCTAGTAATGCAGTATAATGTTGAAATGAATATTTAGATATTTTTACTTACTCTTGATCACTCTTATAACATGTTTGTCATGTTTTAAAATTTGGTTTTATCAAAAAAAAGAAGAAGATAAATTTGGTTTTATCATGTTATAAAATAACTAAATACAGAGAACCTATAAATCAATCAAATTATAAGGTCAAACAATTTTGAAAATTAACAAATTTACTATATATAACTGGTATAACCAATAACAAACAATTCTTTGAATGTTAGTATTATTGAGTGCAGAAAATAATAAAAATATTTTGTGTTTATTGGCCACACATCATCATCAGAATTAAAAATCATTTAATAATATCATCGAGGATACATCATTGATGATATGTTTAATGTATAACTGGTCTATGAATTTTTATTTTTTGGGTTAACATATTAGTTTTTGCTTGAAAATTGATCTTGCATGACCCAAACCTACAATAAGTTATATGCAAGGGTTCACTTAAGCCATAGAATAAATTATATGAAGAAATAATACAACAGGACCCGCGGCAACACAAGGCGACCGGATTGTCGTCGGGACCGTCTTGATACCGAAGAACCTATTATATACTCTAGTTTGACTATTAAGTTTTCACTAATGATAAGTGAATAAACGAATTAAAACAAATTTATAGAGAAAATAGTTAGCTTATCCTTGTATAAGTAGAGGATGGATGAGCATAAGAGAATGGGAGCAGATCTCTCCAAGAATTTGAATGAGGTGAATTTGATAAAACCTAATGTTGAATCTAAGGATCTTTTTAGCTTTTTTAAAGATTAAAAGATTGAATTTTTCTTTGTTGAGCAGCTTCAGATTTAAGTTCAATTGTATCTCCTTGCTGAAATGAAATGAGTTCACATTTTACCAAAAAAAAAAACTCTTCGAGAAGTAAATAAAAAGAATCCAACCAAACTTCCAATAGGAGTCAAGTACCACTTATCCTCCGCAATCTTTATCCAAGATACAATACACAATATAAAAGTGAGAGTTCTAACCTAACTTTAGACATCGTTAAGAAATAATTATTACAAGATTCTTAGGTTGAATTTCTTAACATAATATAAGAACCGTTTCTTAACTTTAACTTAAAAAAAAAAGTTAAGTAACGATTTTTAAATAAGATATTTAAGAAACCGTCTCTTAACTTTTTATTAGTTAAAATTAAAAGACAGTTCTTATATTACGTTAAGAATTTTGTTTTAAGAACCCTGCAATAATCATGGTCTTATGCAACTACCATAAATTTACAATAAAGATAACTTCCAATCTCTAAACTATATTCCTCATGTAGTCCATTCGCACTTTCTATATACCGCCTCTAGTAGAAAACGTTAATTTAGGTGTTGTTGTTTGTTAATTTAGTATTTAGCTTCGTTTATTAGTACTTACAGTTATGCAAGTATTTGAAGAATATTGGCATCACCTTGCGAGTGATACATCCAATATCGCTTTTTGGTAATGATGTCTTTTCACTCTCCTTTTAATATCTACCACTGTCCGATTGTTTGTCCTATTATATAAAAGAAAATATACCCTCGTCAATAATGTAAGTAGTAGTAGTAGTCGTCGTCTTAAATATATGAGTATAAATTATGATCAAAATTTGAAGGGTATGTTAACAAATAGCAATACATAACATGGATACGGTTTAAAAAAAAAAAAAACAGATTTCACCTTGGAGTTGAAAGACAAAGATTCCAACTGTTCTATTACTACTTCGATTATGGTTTGACTATTGTGAAAATTTTAATGATCAAGGTCTTTATAATCCATAGGAACTAGTCTAAATTTCAGTTCAAAATCTATAGGTCATTCAAAAGCACTTAAATAACGTAATTATATGATAAAAAGAAGAAAAATTCATATAGAAACCCTGATTAATGTTTTCTATTTAATACATTCATGTGATCAATAATAATTAAACTTACAGTAGATTCGAACTATTATCTTTTCAGTTACTCTTTAGCTACTCTAAAATTGTAAACGCACTTAATAAAAACTTACAATATATTACATCTTAAAAGGTTACATCTGATTAATACAAACATACTAGTAAACTAATATATAAGCATTTTGCAATGTTAAAATCTCTCGTAATGAAAATATTATTATGAGATAGTGGAATTGTTGATACAGCCACATAAGTAGTGATGGGAGGCAGGTCTGATCCGTTCCGCTTGATCAGGTGGCATTTTTTTTATGTGTATTATCTGCAGATAAAATTTAGTAAATCCGTTCCTCTTAAATTTAAGGCTTATTCGCAGATCATCTGCAAATTATAATAATTAAAATAAAGATTTAATTATATATATATATATATTTTTTTTTTACTTAAATTATTTCTAATAATAATAATAACTGTATATTCTAAAACTAAAAGCGAGTTTTCTAAAAAAAATAAAAGTAATTTTTTATTAATATGTTTTATATTCTATTATATTTTAATTAATTAGATAAATAAAAATATTCTTAAAATTTTGTAAGAGTTTTAAAATGGTTGTTCTACGTCCGCTCCTCATCCTAAAAATTCAATCCGCAATTTTTGAATCAAATTCCGAGCTCTACACATAAGTTTGTAGTTACGGTATGTTAAAGCTTCAATTTTTAAATAACACGTTCAGACGCCAACACTAAAGCGGGCATAACTTCTTCTTTTTCTTTTGTCTTCTCAGAATCTCATATATATAAATATTTGTCTTCTGATATATATATAAATATTTGTCTTCTGATATATATAAATATTTGTCATAACAGATTTTAGTGTGTGTATGTATAAACTGAAAGATTGAAATGAGATGGACTTAGCAAATATAAATATGATGTGATGGGTTCCTTGTAATCTCTCTCTCTATCTAATAGTTTCTCAGTTATCTTTTCTTTGCCAGAAATGGCAGTGGAAGGGCAGTGGCAGTAAGAGCAAACAAGAAAACTGAGGAGAGAGTTTGTTTTCTTTCATGGGGAAAGTAAAACTTTGCCTTGAAGATTTCCCTCTTCATTTTTTATATCTAAGACTTTTGATTTCAACGAATCACTGTCCTTAACCTAAAAGCAAGAAGATAAGCTTTTTCATACTCGTCTTATGTTTTCCCTTTAAA
>MU107315.1:0-17294 GCA_012274485.2 Sinapis alba
TTGTTCTTCATGTTCTTCATTCTCCAGCAATAAACTCTCACTAAATCTCTTATCCTCTCCCTTAACATCTCATATTCTCACAAATCTCACATCATCTTCAAGCTCCCCCTGAAGAAAAGCATTCTTCACATCTATTTGCCATAAACCCCACTCAAGATTTGTTGCAATGGACAAGACAATCCAAATGGTATGAAGCTTGGCAACTGGAGCAAAAGTATCAATGTAATCCTCTCCATAGGTTTGTGTGAATCCTCTAGCAACCAATCTGGTTTTGCGCCTCTCTATCTTCCTATATGGTAAGTACTTAATGGTAAAGATCCATCTACTTGATACAGCCTTCTTCCCCTTTGGTAACTCACTTTCATACCATGTCTCGTTCCTTATCATAGCATCTGCCTCATCACCAACAGATTTCTTCAATTCTTTGTCTTCTATGGCCTCCTCATAAGATCTTGGTACATGACTCATATCCAGACTGGTCATGAAAGCACAATGCTCACTAGGAAACTCAGCAAATGAGCACACAGCCTGACTTGGATGTTCAACAGCTTGAGCATTGAAATACACCCTTGTATTCACCCAATTTGATGGGTCCTTCCTAACCCTTGTGCTCCTTCTCAATGGAGCTACCACAGGTTCATCAACCTCAGCAGGTTGAACTTCTTCTTGCATATGACTGGATTAAACTTCTTCTTCTTCATGATCCTCATCATGATCATTTCTCTCAGTACCAACTTCATTTTGCATCACATCTTGATCTGGACTACCTGAATCTCCTTCTTCATGATCTTCCCCCTCAGGTTCATTTCCCCCTTCAAGATCAATGTGTGATGTGTCTTCAGCTTCATGGGGCTTAGGTATTTCCCTTCTTCTTTGATCCGGGTTCATATTGATCACATCATTAAAGGCAGGATTCAGGGTCAACAGCAACCCAAACACTTGATCTTGCTCACGCCTCTCCTTGAGTGTCTCCTGATCAGTAGTGTTGGGTCTTAGCATCTCCATCTCAGACCAAAGAGCTCGGAACTTACCCAAGTGTTGGTGAACTCAACCTCTTCTTGCACCAGTGTATTGATGGCTCTCTTCACCTCAAACACCCTGCTCAAATTGGAAATGTTCCCATATACCTTCTTGAGTGTCTCCCACAAGGCCTTTGGAGTCTCACAGTAGCTATAAGATTCAAGGATTGAGGCTTCAAGAGATCCTTGTATCACATATAACACCATCAGGTCCTCTTGAGCCCACTTATCTTGGTCAACCAAAGCAAGCTCCTTTTCACCTCCATCAGTGATATGAGACCATAAAACCTTGCTCCCAATGGCTGTCTTCACCAGCCTAGACCACAACAGGTAGTTACCACCACCTTTCAAAACCACAGGAACATCCATGATCTTGTTTCCTTCCATCTTGCCTTCCTTGACTGAGATGAACACCAAAGATTGAATCTTGAAATGAAGCTGAAGACTTGCAAACTCAATACCCAGAAACTGAGCAACCTGGCTCTGATACCATAAAATATTTAGAAATAGAAAGAGATAGATGAAGAAAGAAGAGAGAATAGAACAGATTTGGACAGAAATGGAGAGATTAGTGAGGAATCATCATGTACACCACGAACTAGAGAGAGAAACTTAAGAACAAGAGAGAGAGACTGAAAACTGTATGTTTCTTAATGAGAGCAAAGGTTACAATATATAAAACAAGGAAACAAAGGCATTTCGAAACAAAAGTATGTGTAGTCAAAAGGGGAGGAGCGCCTGGTTTGAAACTAGCCAATGGTGTGGCTCACATGTGTGAAGCATCTTGGCATCTTGGTCAAGATCCTGACAGCCTGTCACAGCTGTCAGGCGCGCCCCCTTATCCATCTGAAAGTAGGAAGCTCATGGTAAAGCAACCAAGGTAACTCCTGATCAGTTACCTTCCACCCGGGTAACTTGGACAGCCTTAGTCCTTGTACAGCCTTGTACAGCCTTGTACGGACTGTACGGCCTTGTACGGCCTTTGTCCCTTCAACTCTAATATTCTCCTCTTTCCCTTGACACTCCATTTCCTCATGTTGTTCCTTTGCATCCCCAATATACTTCAACATAACTCAACAATAACTCCTATAAGATTTATTAAACTTCATGGTCATTCTCTACTGATTAATGACTCCAAATAAATCTTCTTATATATTCATTCATCCGGGTTTGATTAGAACCTTGAAGAACATGCTATATGCCCAAACAGGCTAAACAGGGATATCCTGATTAGAAAGTGGAATAACTTCTTCAACATAACTTCTATGAGGTTTATTCAACTTCATGGTCATTCTCCACTGATTACTTTTTCCAAATCAAGCTTCTTACATACTGATTCATCCGGGTTTGATTAGAATCTTGAAGAACTTGCCATATGCCCAAACAGGCTAAACAAGGATATCTTGATTATAAAGTGGAATAACTTCTATGAGATTTCTTCAACTTTATGGTCATTATCCACTGGTTAATGGTTCCAAATCAATCTTTTTACATATTGATTCATCCTGGTTTGATTAGAATCTTGAAGAACTTGCCATATGCCCAAACAGGCTAAACATGGATATCCTCATTAGAAAGTGGAATAACTACTTCAACATAACTCCTATGAGATTTATTCAAATTCATGGTCATTCTCCACTGATTAATAACTCCAAATAAAGCTTCTTACATATTGATTCATCCAGGTTTGATTAGAATATTGAAGAACATGCCATAAGCCCAAACAGGCTAAACATGCATATCTTGATTAGAAAGTGGAATAACTACTTCAACATAACTCTTATGAGATTTTTTTTAACTTCATGGTAATTCTCCACTTATTAATGGTTCCAAATCAAGATTCTTACATATTGATTCATCCTGGTTTGATTAGAATATTGAAGAACTTGCCATATGCCCAAACAGGCTAAACATTGATATCTTGATTATAAAGTGTAATAACTTCATCAACATAACTCCTATGAGATTTCTTCAACTTAATGGTCATTATCCACTGATTAATGGTTCCAAATAAATCTTTTTACATATTGATTCATCCTTGTTTGATTAGAATCTTGAAGAACTTGCCATATGCCCAAACAGCCTAAAAAGGTATATCTTTATTAGAAAATGGAATAACTTCTTCAACATAACTCCTATGAGATTTATTCAACCTCATGGTCATTATCCACTGATTAATGGTTCCAAATCAAGATTTTTACATGGTTATTCATCCTGGTTTGATTAGAATCTTGAAGAACTTGCCTTTGTCCCAAACAGGCTAAACAAGGATATCCTGATTAGAAAATAGAATAACTTCTTCAACATAACTCCTATGAGATTTATTCAACTTCATGGTCATTCTCTACTGCTTTATGGTTTGAAATAAAGCTTTTTATATATTAATTCATCCTGGTTCGATTAGAATTTTGAAGAACTTGCCATATACACAAACATGCTAAACAGGGATATCCTGATTAGAAAGTGGAATAACTACTTTAACATAACTCCTATGAGATTTATTCAACTTCATGGTCATTCTCCACTGATTAATGGTTCCAAATCAAGCTTTTTACATATTGATTCATCCTGGTTTGATTAGAATCTTGAAGAACTTGCCATATGCCCAAACAGGCTAAACAAGGATATCCTCTATAGAAAGTGGAATCACTACTTCAACATAACTCCTATAAGATTTATTCAACTTCATGGTCATTATCCACTGATTAATGGTTCCAAATAAAGCTTCTTACATATTTATTCATCCTGGTTTGATTAGAATCTTGAAGAACTTGTCATATGCCCAAACAGGCTAAACAGGGATATCCTGATTAGAAAGTGGAATAACTACTTCAACATAACTCCTATGAGATTTATTTAACTTCATGGTAATTCTCCAGTGATTAATGGTTCCAAATCAAGCTTCTTACATACTAATTCATTCTGGTTTGATTAGAATCTTAAAGAACTTGACATATGCCCAAACAGGCTAAACAAGGATATCATGATTAGAAAGTGGAATAACTACTTCCACATAACTCCTATGAGATTTCTTCAACTTCATGTTTATTATCCACTGATTAATGGTTCCAAATCAATCTTTTTAAATATTGATTCATCCTGGTTTGATTAGAATCTTGAAGAACTTGCCATATGCCCAAACAGGCTAAACATGGATATCCTTATTAGAAAGTGGGATAACTAATTCAACATAACTCCTATGAGATTTATTTAAGTTCATGGTAATTCTCCACTGATTAATGGTTCCAAATAAATCTTCTTACATATTGAATCATCCTGGTTTTTTTAGAATCTTGAAGAACTTGCCATATGCTCAATTAGGCTAAAAATGGATATCCTGATTAGAAAGTGGAATAACGTCTTCAACATAACTCCTATGAGATTTATTCAACTTCATGGTTATTATCCACTGATTAATGGTTCCAAATTAAGCTTCTTACAAATTGATTCATCCTGGTTTGATTAGAATCTTGAAGAACTCGCCATATGCCCAAACAGGCTAAACATGGATATCCTGATTAGAAAGTGGATTAACTTGTTCATCATAACTCCTATGAGATTTCTTCAACTTAATGGTCATTATCCACTGATTAATGGTTCCAAATCAAGCTTTTTACATATTTATTCATCCTAGTTTGATTAGAATCTTGAAGAACTTTTCATATGCCCAAACAGGCTAAGAAGCGATATCCTGATTAGAAAATGGAATACCTTCTTCAACATAACTCCTATGAGATTTATTCAACTTCAAGGTCATTCTACACTGAGTAATGGTTCCAAATAAAGCTTTTTACATATTGATTCACCCTAGTTTGATTAGAATCTTAAAGAACTTGCCATATGCCCAAACAGGCTAAACATGGATATCCTGATTAGAAAATGGAATAAGGACCACAAGGTCACATGCTGGACAGGATCAGGACCTGTCACTTTCCCACTGTCTGGGCGTGCCAGTCGGCCCACCAGTCTGTTCTAATTCCCCCAGCCTGTCCCTCTGATGCTCCAGTCTGCCTTCCCTTAGTTTATTAATTTATATTGTCATGTATCTCTCTTGCTTGTCTTTAAATAGTATGTAACATGTGTTCTGGATGAATTAAGTGAATGAAAACACTTCTTCTCTATTCTGGTCGAATTCTCTTCTCTCTCTCTAGTTCTTCATGAGTTTTTCATGTTCTTCACTTAGTTACTCTCTGAATCTCTAATTCTCACATGGTATCAGAGCATTAAGCTCCTGAAACCTATTCTCTCTTACCCTCTCTTTCTTATTCCGCAAACTACAAAGCTACTCTGATAATTTTCGAAATTCTTTTTTTTTCTTTTTCCACTGTTCTTTAGTTGTTCTTGCTGTTCTTGAGTTGTTCTTGATGGATTTGACAGAAAACTCAAAAATGGTGATGGTTCATGTTACTCTCAAGGGAACTAACTACCTACTGTGGGCAAGACTAGCTAAAACTGCTCTTGGAGGCAGAGGCCTCTGGGAAATTATTGAAGAAGGCAAGAGGCCAAAGAAGATCATCCTAGGAGAGGATGGTAAAGAAGTTGTGACTGCTGAGGCTGGCAACAAGAAGAAAGATCAGGAGGATCTCATGGTGTTGTCCATTCTTCAGTCCAGTCTTGAAGCCTCAATCTAGGAAGCTTACTCCTACTGTGAAACCTCCGAGGATATGTGGGACACACTTCAGAAGGTTTATGGTAACCAGTCTAACATTAGTAGCGGGTTTGAAGTCAAGAGGGCCATTAACACTCTCAGTCAAGAGGACACTGATTTTTCTAAATATTTTGGGAAGTTTAGATCCCTGTGGGCAGAGCTGGAAAAGTTCAGACCAGCTACTGTTGATCCTGAGGTGCGTAATGAAAGGAGAGAACAAGATAAGGTATTTGCCTTGCTGTTTACTCTCAATCCAGCCTATGGAGACCTGATTAAGCACATCCTAAGGAGTGATAAACTCCCATCTCTTGAAGAAGTATACGCTCAGGTTCAAAAGGAACAAGGCTCTGTGGAGTTATTTGGAGGCAAAGGAGATCTTGTTCTTGCAAACCAGGCTGAAGGTGTTGCAAACAAAGGCTCCTACAAGCATGATGATAAGAAAATATGGGTATGCGACCACTGCAAGAAGAAAGGCCATGGGAAGGACAAATGCTGGATACTTCACCCTCACCTCAAGCCTCAGAAGTTCAGGACACCATACCATGAAGCAAGAGCCAATCTCTCTAGTGATGTGGGTGAACCATCTACCCCAGGGACTGTGCGCTCAAACAATGCTGCTGGTGAGGGAAAGGCACTGACTTCCAGTAGCTGTTCAAGCTTGAGGAACACTCAAGATGAAGCCATCAAGCGGTCTGATATTGAGGCTCTCATCAAGATCCTCAAGGACAACTCTGGTAACAAACTTGGTATCTCTTCACATCCTTCTAACTATGGTGTCTCCTTGAATGCTTTCACTGATTTAAAATTAACTAAACCTTTAGTTATAGATTCAGGATCTAGCCACCAAATGATTAGTGATCAAAACTTAATTAGAAACATTGTTCCTGCCTTAGGAAATGTTATGATTGCTAATGGTGATAGAGTACCAATTAAAGGAGTAGGTGATCTTAGGTTGTTCAACAAGGATACTAAAGCCTTTTATATGCCTAGCTTCACCTCTAATCTGTTATCAGTTAAAAAGGCCACTAATGACTTGAATTGCAGTGTTACTTTCACTCCTAATGATGTCTACTTTTAGGATATTGAAACTAGTAGGTTGCTTGGCAAAGGTGTGACCAAGAGAGACTTGTACTTGCTTGAAGACACCAAGCTCACAGCCGATTTATCTTATGCTTTAAATTCAAGTTATAATTTCCCTAAAGATGTAATGTGGCATGCTAGATTAGGACATCCTCATTCTCGTGCTTTGAACATCATGTTACCTAGTATTTCATTTCAAAAAGATTGTGAAGCTTGTATCCTAGGAAAACATTGCAAAATTGTCTTTCCTAAATCTAGTACAATCTATGAAAGTTGCTTTGATCTAATTCACTCTGATGTGTGGACTGCTCCTTGTGCATCTAGGGAACATCATAAGTACTTTGTGACATTTATAGATGAGAAATCAAAATATACATGGATCACCTTGCTGCAATCTAAAGATAGGGTGTTAGATGCTTTTATAAACTTCCAAACTTATGTCTCTAACCATTACAATGCCAAGATAAAAAAATTTAGATCAGATAATGGAGGAGAATACACCAGTAAAGCATTAAAACATCACTTAGCCAAGTATGGGATGATCCATCAAACAAGCTGTCCATATACTCCACAACAAAATGGTGTGGCTGAGAGGAAGAATAGACATCTTATGGAGGTGGCCAGAAGTATGATGTTCCACATGAATGTACCTAAGAGGTTCTAGGGGGATGCTGTGATGACAGCTTGCTACTTGATCAACAAGATTCCTACCAAGGTTCTTCAAGATCAGTCTCCACATGAGGTATTAAACAAATATCGCCCATCTATAGATCACCTTCAGGTATTTGGTTGCTTGTGCTTTGTCTTAATTCCAGGAGAACAAAGAAACAAGCTTGAACCAAAGAGTACAAAGGAAATGTTCATTGGGTACTCACCTCACCAAAAGGGATACAAGTGTTTTTCACCAGAAACCAGGAGGGTTTTAATCTCTAGAGATGTGAGGTTTGTTGAATCCAGAGGCTACTATGATGAGAATAGTTGGGATGAGGTGAAAGACTTGTCTCAATCAGCCTCATATAGAGCAGAAAATTTGAGAAGGGTAATGGAGAGTCTTGGCATCAATATACCACAAAAGAGGGTTGTGATGGAGACTGAGCCAAGACAAGACAAGCCAAGTCCACAAACTGAAGAATCGCCTGAGGGGTCTGAAAATCAAGTTGTGGATGTTACTCCTCTTGCTCCTGAAGGGGGGAATCAAACTGAAGCTCAACAAGAAAGTTCAGTATATCAGGACCAAGATGAGAAACAAGAAGGGTCAGTGGTGAGTGAATATCAAGAGGAGACTACACCAACTGAAGAAAATGTTCAAACACTAAGAAGGAGCACCAGGATTAGACATCCTCCTTCAAATTGGATCAACACAAGAGTCTACTTCAACTCACAACCAGTAGCTCATCCCATCCGAGCTGTGTGTTCTTTGGCTCAATACCCACAAGAACATGTTGTGTTCATGGGAAAACGAGACCAAGAGTACATCCCAAGGTCTTATGAAGAAGCTATGAAACACAAGGAGTGGAGAGACTCAGTGGGAAATGAAACCAATGTTATGATTGTGAATGACACTTGGTATGAAGCAGAACTTCCAAAGGGCAAGAAGGCAGTGACAAGCATGTAGATCTTCACCATCAAATACAATGCTGATGGTACTGTGGAAAGATGCAAGACAAGGCTGGTTGCAAGAGGATTCACTCAGACTTATGGAGAAGACTACCTTGACACTTTTGCACCAGTGGCTAAGCTCCATACCATAAGGATCATCCTCTCTTTGGCTGTTAACTTGGAGTGGGATCTATGGAAGATGGATGTAAAGAATGCCTTCCTACAGGGTGAACTTGAAGATGAAGTCTACATGAGACCACCTCCTGGTCTAGAGCACCTAGTCAAGCCTGGAAATATCCTTAGATTGAAGAAAGCCATTTATGGACTGAAGCAATCACAAACTCAGTACCACTCTAAATGGAAGGGGCTTTGTGAAATCTGAAGCTGACCACACTCTCTTCACGCTCACCAGTCCAAAAGGCATTGTGGTGATCTTAGTGTATGTGGATGATATCATAATCACAGGAAGTGACAAGGAAGGTATCCTCTTAACTAAATCTTTTCTTAAATCATCATTTGATATCAAAGACTTAGGTGAGTTAAATTACTTCCTAGGAATTGAGATATGCCGATCTAAAGAGGGGCTGTTTCTATCCCAAAGGAAGTACACACTTGATTTGTTGAGTTGGAAGAGCTGCCAAGACACCACTAGAAGATGGTTACAAGGTCTTGCGTGAGGGGGAGATTGAGGACAAGCCATATGGAGATGTCAAGAGATATAGAAGAATGGTTGGGAAGCTTATCTACCTTACAATCACAAGACCAGATGTGTGCTTTGCAGTCAATCAAGCCAGCCAGCACATGCAAGCTCCTAAACTACACCATTGGAACATGGTAGAGAGAATTCTGAGGTATCTTAGAGAGGCACCAGGGCAAGGAGTTTGGATGGGTTGTAACAAGAGTACTGAGATAGTAGGGTACTGTGATTCTGATTGGGCGGGAGATAGAGTGGACAGGAGGTCCACGACAGGCTACTGTACCTTCATTGGAGGCAACTTAGTCACTTGGAAGAGCAAGAAACAGAAGATAGTATCATGCTCCAGTGCTGAGGCTGAGTATAGAGCAATGAGGAAGCTCACAAGTGAACTAATTTGGATCAAGAACCTGATGAGGGACTTGGGCATTGAGACGACCACACCAATCACAATGCACTGTGATAATCAAGCAGCCATCCATATAGCATCCAACAATGTGTTTCATGAAAGGACCAAGCACATAGAAGTAGATTGTCATAAGGTTAGACAAGTTGTGGAGCAGAAAATTATCTTGCCATGCTATACTAGAAGTGAAGATCAGTTGGCAGACATCTTCACCAAAGCAGCAAGCATCAAGGTCTGTGAGTTCATACATTCCAAACTTGGACTCATGGAACTCCCATCTCACTGATCCTCTTAGCCATGAGGTGTTCTACTCTTTTTCCTTGGCTTGGTTTTTATTCCATGTGGTCATTATCCACTGATTAATGGTTCCAAATCAAGCTTCTTACTTATTGATTCATTCTGGTTTGATTAGAATCCTGAAGAAATGTCATATGCTCAAACATGCTAAACATGGATATCTTGATTAGAAAGTGGAATAACTTTTTCAACACAACTCCTATGAGATTTATTCAACTTCATGGTCATTATCCACTGATTAATGGTTCCAAATCAAGCTTCTTACAAATTGATTCATCCTGGTTTGATTAGAATCTTGAAGAACTTGCCATATGCCCAAACAGGCTAAACATGGATATCCTGATTAGAAAGTGGAATAACTTCTTCAACATAACTCCTATGAGATTTATTCAACTTCATGGTCATTCTCCACTGATTAATAACTCCAAATAAAGCTTCTTACATATTGATTAATCCGGGTTTGATTAGAATCTTGAACAACATGCCATATGCCCAAACAGGCTAAACATGGATATCCTGATTAGAAAGTGGAATAACTACTTCAACATAAATCCTATGAGATTTATTTAACTTCATGGTAATTCTTTACTGATTAATGGTTCCAAATCAAGCTTCTTACATACTGATTCATCCTGGTTTGATTAGAATCTTGAAGAACTTGCCATATGCCCAAACAGGCTAAACATAGATATTCTGATTAGAAAGTGGAATAACTTCTTCAACATAACTCCTATGAGATTTATTCAACTTCATGGTCATTCTCCAATGATTAATAACTCCAAATAAAGCTTCTTACATATTGATTAATCCGGGTTTGATTAGAATCTTGAACAACATGCCATATGCCCAAACAGGCTAAACATGGATATCCTGATTAGAAAGTGGAATAACTAATTCAACATAACTCCTATGAGATTTATTTAACTTCATGGTAATTCTTTACTGATTAATGGTTCCAAATCAAGCTTCTTACATACTTATTCATCCTGGTTTGATTAGAATCTTGAAGAACTTGCCATATGCCCAAACAGGCTAAACATGTATATCCTGATTAGAAAATGGAATAACTTCTTCAACATAACTCCTATGAGATTTATTCAACTTCATGGTCATTATCCCACTGATTAATGGTTCCAAATAAAACTTATTACATATTGATTCATCCTGGTTTGATTAGAATCTTTAAGAACTTGCCATATGCTCAAACAGGCTAAACATGGATATCCTGATTAGAAAGTGGAATAACTTTTTCAACATAACTCCTATGAGATTTATTCAACTTCATGGTCATTATCCACTGATTAATGGTTCCAAATCAAGCTTCTTACAAATTGATTCATCCTGGTTTGATTAGAATCTTGAAGAACTTGCCATATGCCCAAACAAGCTAAACATGGATATCTTGATTATAAAGTAGAATAACTTCATCAACATAAATCCTATGAGATTTCTTCAACTTAATGGTCACTATCCACTGATTAAATGGTTCCAAATCAATCTTTTTACATATTTATTCATCCTGGTTTGATTAGAATCTTGAAGAACTTGCCATGTGCCCAAACAGGCTAAACAGGTATATCCTGATTAGAAAGTAGAATAACTTCTTCAACATAACTCCTATGAGATTTATACAACTTCATGGTCATTCTCCACTGATTAATGGTTCCAGATCAAGATTTTTACATATTGATTCATCCTGGTTTGATTAGAATTTTGAAGAACATGCCATATGCACAAACACGCTAAACAGGGATATCCTGATTAGAAAGTGGAATAACTAATTCAACATAACTCCTATGAGATTTATTCAAATTCATGGTCATTCTCCACTGATTAATTGTTCCAAATCAAGATTTTTACATATTGATTCATCGTAGTTTGATTAGAATCTTGAAGAACTTGCCATATGCCCAAACAAGCTAAACATGGATATCCTCATTAGAAAGTGGAATAACTACTTCAACATAACTCCTATGAGATTTATTCAACTTCATGGTCATTCTACACTGAAATTAATGGTTCCAAATAAAGCTTCTTACATATTGATTCATCCTGGTTTGATTAGAATCTTAAAGAACTTGCCATATGCCCAAACAGGCTAAACATTGATATCCTGATTAGAAAGTGGAATAACTACTTCAACATAACTCCGATGAGATTTAGTCAACTTCATGGTCATTCTCCACTGATTAATGGTTCCAAATAAAGCTTCTTACATATTGATTCATTTTGGTTTGATTAGAATCTTGAAGAACTTGCCATATGCTCAAACAGGCTAAACATGGATATCCTGATTAGAAAGTGGAATAACTTTTTCAACATAACTCCTATGAGATTTATTCAAATTCATGGTCATTATCCACTGATTAATGGTTCCAAATCAAGCTTCTTACAAATTAATTCATCCTGGTTTGATTAGAATCTTGAAGAACTTGCCATATGCCCAAACAGGCTAAACATGGATATCCTGATTAGAAAGTGGAATAACTTCTTCAACATAACTCCTATGAGATTTATTCAACTTCATGGTCATTCTCCACTGATTAATAACTCCAAATAAAGCTTCTTACGTATTGATTAATCCGGGTTTGATTAGAATCTTGAACAACATGCCATATGCCCAAACAGGCTAAACATGGATATCCTGATTACAAAGTGGAATAACTACTTCAACATAACTCCTATGAGATTTATTCAACTTCATGGTCATTCTCCACTGATTAATGGTTCCAAATAAAGCTTCTTACATATTGATTCATCCTGGTTTGCTTAGAATCTTGAAGAACTTGCCATACGCCCAAACAGGCTAAACATGAATATCTTGATTATAAAGTGGAATAACTTCATCAACATAACTTCTATGAGATTTATTCAAATACATGGTCATTATCCCACTGATTAATGGTTCCAAATCAAGATTTTTACATGTTGATTCATCCTGGTTTGATTAGAATCTTGAAGAACTTGACATATGCCCAAATAGGCTAAACAGGGATATCCTGATTAGAAAATAGAATAACTTCTTCAACATAACTCCTATGAGATTTATTCAACTTCATGGTCATTCTCTACTGATTAATGGTTGGAAATAAAGATTTTTATATATTGATTCATCCTGGTTTGATTAGAATTTTGAAAAACTTGCCATATGCACAAACAGGCTAAACATGGATATCCTGATTAGAAAGTGGAATAACTACTTCAACATAACTCCTATGAGATTTATTCAACTTCATAGTCATTCTCAACTGATTAATTGTTCCAAATCAAGCTTTTTACACAATTATTCATCCTGGTTTTATTAGAATCTTCAAGAACTTGCCATATGCCCAAACAGGCTAAACAGGGATATCCTCATTAGAAAGTGGAATAACTACTTCAACATAATTCCTATGAGATTTATTCAACTTCATGGTCATTGTCCACAGATTAATGGTTCCAAATCAAGCTTCTTTCAAATTGATACATCCTGGTTTGATTAGAATCTTGAAGAATTTGTCATATGCCCAAACATGCTAAACTTGGATATCCTGAAAAGAAAGTAGAATAACTACTTCAACATAACTCCTATGAGATTTATTTAACTTCATGGTAATTCTCCACTGATTAATGGTTCCAAATCAAGCTTCTTACATACTAATTAATCCTGGTTTGATTAGAATCTTAAAGAACTTGCCGTATGAACAAAAAGGCTAAACATGGATATCCTGATTAGAAAGTGGAATAACTACTTCCATATAACTCCTATGAGATTTCTTCAACTTCATGGTCATTATCCACTGATTAATGGTTCCAAATCAATCTTTTTACCTATTGATTCATCCTGGTTTGATTAGAATCTTGAAGAACTTGCCATATGCCCAAACAGGCTAAACATGGATATCCTGATTAGAAAGTGGAATAACTTGTTCAACATAACTCCTATGATATTTATTCAACTTCATGGTCATTATTCACTGATTAATGGTTCCAAATCAAGCTTTTTACATATAGATTCATCCTAGTTTGATTAGAATCTTGAAGAACTTGCCATATGCCCAAACAAGCTAAACATGGATATCCTCATTAGAAAGTGGAATAACTACTTCACCATAACTCTTATGAGATTTCTTTAACTTAATGGTCATTATCCACTGATTAATGGTTCCAAATCAATCTTTTTACATATTGATTCATCCTGGTTTGATTAGAATCTTGAAGAACTTGCCATATGCCCAAACAGGCTAAACATTGATATCCTGATTAGAAAGTGGAATAACTACTTCCACATAACTCCTATGAGATTTATTCAAATTCATGGTCATTATCCCACTGATTAATGGTTCCAAATAAATCTTTTTACATATTGATTCATCCTGTTTTGATTAGAATCTTCAAGAACTTGGCATATGCCCAAACATGCTAAACATGGATATCCTGATTAGAACTGAAATAACTACTTCAACATAACTCTTATGATACTTATCCAACTTCATGGTCATTATCCACTTATTAATTGTTCCAAATTGGTGACAGCTTGTCATGTGGGAGTGCTGTTAAAGGGTGAGGTCTTGGGTTCGAGTAACGCCAAGCGCATCAATAACCTACCGGTGGATGTGGAGGCAGTTCCTCCCACGGTGAGGGGTTAGGGTCGGTGCCCTGCAGGGCTGTGAGCCGGGGTTCTGAGTGAGCAGGACGGGCTGTCACAGATTAATGGTTCCAAATAAAGCTTCTTACATATTGATTCATCCTGGTTTGATTAGAATCTTGAAGAACTTGCCATATGCCCAAACAGGCTAAACAGGGATATCCTGATTAGAAAGTGGAATAACTACTTCAACATAACTCCTATGAGATTTATTCAACTTCATGGTCATTATTCACTGATTAATGGTTTGAAGTAAAGCTTTTTATATATTGATTCATCCTGGTTTGATTAGAATTTTGAAGAGCTTGCCATATGCACAAAAAGGCTAAACATGGATATCATGATTAGAAAGTGGAATAACTTCTTCAACATAACTCCTATGAGATTTATTCAACTTCATGGTCATTATCCACTGATTAATGTTTCCAAATCAAGTTTCTTTCAAATTGATTCATCCTGGTTTGATTAGAATCTTGAAGAACTTGCCATATGCCCAAACAGGTTAAACATGGATATCATGATTAAAAAGTGGAATAACTACTTCAACATAACTCCTATGAGATTTATTCAACTTCATGGTCATTATCCACTGATTAATGGTTCGAAATAAAGCTTTTTATATAATTATTCATCCTGGTTTGATTAGAATTTTTAAGAGCTTGCCATATGCACAAACAGGCTAAACATGGATATCTTGATTAGAAAATAGAATAACTTCTTCAACATAACTCCTATGAGATTTATTCAACTTCATGGTCATTATCCACTGAATAATGGTTCCAAATCAAGTTTCTTTTAAATTGATTCATCCTGGTTTGATTAGAATCTTGAAGAACTTGCCATGTGCCCAAAAAGGCTAAACATGTATATCCTGATTAGAAAGTGGAATAACTACTTCCACATAACTCCTATCAGATTTCTTCAACTTTATGGTTATTACCCACTGATTAATGGTTCCAAATCAATATTTTTACATATTGATTCATCCTGGTTTGACTAGAATCTTGAAGAATTTGTCATATGCCCAAATAGGCTAAACATGGATATATCCTGATTCGAAAGTGGAATAACTACTTCAACATAACTCCTATGAGATTTATTTAACTTCATGGTAATTCTCCACTGATTAATGGTTCCAAATCAAGCTTCTTACATACTATTTCATCCTGGTTTGATTAGAATCTTGAAGAACTTGTCATATGCCCAAACAGGCTAAACAGGGATATCCTGATTAGAAAGTGGAATAACTACTTTCACATAACTCCTATGAGATTTCTTCAACTTCATGGTCATTATCCACTGATTAATGGTTCCAAATAAAGCTTCATACATATTGATTCATCCTGGTTTGATTAGAATCTTGAAGAACTTGCCATATGCCCAAACATGCTAAACATTGATATCCTGATTACAAAGTGGAATAACTACTTAAACATAACTCCTATGAAATTTATTCAACTTCATGGTCATTATCCACTGATTAATGGTTTGAAATAAAGCTTTTTATATATTGATTCATCCTGGTTTGATTAGAATTTTGAAGAGCTTGCCATATGCACAAACAGGCTAAACATGGATATCCTGATTAGAAAGTGGAATAACTTCTTCAACATAACTCCTATGAGATTTATTCAACTTCATGGTCATAATCCACTGATTAATGTTTCCAAATCAAGTTTCTTTCAAATTGATTCATCCTGGTTTGATTAGAATCTTGAAGAACTTGCCATATGCCCAAACAGGCTAAATATGGATATCATGATTAAAAAGTAGAATAACTACTTCAACATAACTCCTATGAGATTTATTCAACTTCATGGTCATTCTCCACTGATTAATAACTCCAAATAAAGCTTCTTACATATTGATTCATCCTGGTTTGATTAGAATCTTGAAGAACATGCCATATGCCCAAACAAGCTAAACATGGATATCCAGATTAGAAAGTGGAATAGCTTGTTCAACATAACTCCTATGAGATTTCTTCAACTTCATGGTCATTATCCACTGATTAATGGTTCCAAATCAAGCTTTTTACATATTTATTCATCTTGGTTTGATTAGAATCTTGAAGATATTGCCATATGCCCAAACAGGCTAAACATGGATATTCTGATTAGAAAATAGAATAACTTCTTCAATATAACTCCTATGAGATTTATTCAACTGCATGGTCCTTCTACACTGATTAATGGTTCCAAATAAAGAGTTTTACCTATTGATTCATCCTAGTTTGATTAGAATCTTAAAGAACTTGCCATATGCCAAACATGCTAAACAGGGATATCCAGATTAGAAAGTGGAATAACTACTTCCACATAACTCCTATTAGATTTCTTCAACTTCATGGTCATTATCCCACTGACTAATGGTTCCAAATCAAGATTTTTACATGTTGATTCATCCTAGTTTGATTAGAATTTTGAAGAACTTGCCATATGCCCAAATAGGCTAAACAGGGATATCCCGATTAGAAAATAGAATAACTTCTTCAACATAACTCCTATGAGATTTATTCAACTTCATGGGCATTCTCTACTGATTAATGGTTCGAAAAAAATCTTTTTATATATTTATTCATCCTGGTTTGATTAGAATTTTAAAGAATTTTCCATATGCACAAACAGGCTAAACAGGGATATCCTGATTAGAAAGTGGAATAACTACTTCAACATAACTCCTATGAGATTTATTCAACTTCAAAGTCATTCTCAACTGATTAATTGTTCCAAATCAAGCTTTTTACACATTGATTCATCCTGGTTTGATTAGAATCTTCAAGAACTTGCCATATGCCCAAACATGCTAAACAGGGATATCCTCATTAGAAAGTGGAATAACTACTTCAACATAACTCCTATGAGATTTATTCAACTTCATGGTTATTCTCCACTGATTAATGGTTCCAAATAAAGCTTCTTACA
>MU107315.1:17646-34735 GCA_012274485.2 Sinapis alba
TTGATTCATCCTGGTTTGATTAGAATCTTGAAGAATTTGCCATATGCCCGAACAGGCTAAGCATGGATATCCTGATTACAAAGTGGAATAACTACTTCAACATTACTCCTATGAGATTTATTTAACTTCATGGTAATTCTCCACTGATTAATGGTTCCAAATAAAGCTTCTTACATACTAATTCATCCTGGTTTGATTAGTATCTTGAAGAACTTGCCATATGCCCGAAAAGGCTAAACATGGATATCCTGATTAGAAAGTGGAATAACTACTTCCACATAATTCCTATGAGATTTCTTCAACTTCATGGTCACTATCCACTGGTTAATGGTTCCAAATCAATCTTTTTACATATTGATTCATCCTGGTTTGATTAGAATCTTGAAGTACTTGCCATATGCCCAAACAGGCTAAACATGGATATCCTGATTAGAAAGTGGAATAACTTGTTCAACATAACTCCTATGATATTTATTCAACTTCATGGTCATTATCCACTTATTAATGGTTCCAAATCAAGCTTTTTACACATTGATTCATCCTGGTTAGATTAGAATCTTCAAGAACCTTCCATATGCCCAAACATGCTAAACAGGGATATCCTCATTAGAAAGTGGAATAACTACTTCAACATAACTCCTATGAGATTTATTCAACTTCATGGTTATTCTCCACTGATTAATGGTTCGAAATAAAGCTTTTTATATATTGATTCATCCTAGTTTGATTAGAATCTTGAAGAACTTGCCATATGCCCAAACAGGCTAAACATGGATATCCTGATTAGAAAGTGGAATAACTACTTCAACATAACTCCTATTAGATTTATTCAAATTCATGGTCATTCTACACAGACTAATGGTTCCAAATAAAGCTTTTTACATATTGATTCATCCTAGTTTGATTAGAATCTTGAAGAATATTCCATATGCCTTCATGGTCATTATCCACTGATTAATGGTTCCAAATCAATCTTTTTACATATTGATTCATCCTGGTTTGATTAGAATCTTGAAGAACTTGCCATATGCCCAAATATGCTAAACATGGATATCCTGATTAGAAAGTGGAATAACTACTTCAACATAACTCCTATGAGATTTATTCAACTTTATGGTCATTCTCCACATATTAATGGTTCGAAATCAAGCTTNGAATAACTACTTCCACATAACTCCTATGAGATTTCTTCAACTTCATGGTCACTATCCACTGGTTAATGGTTCCAAATCAATCTTTTTACATATTGATTCATCCTGGTTTGATTAGAATCTTGAAGTACTTGCCATATGCCCAAACAGGCTAAACATGGATATCCTGATTAGAAAGTGGAATAACTTGTTCAACATAACTTCTATGATATTTATTCAACTTCATGGTCATTATCCACTTATTAATGGTTCCAAATCAAGATTTTTACATGTTGATTCATCCTGGTTTGATTAGAATCTTGAAGAACTTGCCATATGTCCAAACAGGCTAAACAGGGATATCCTGATTAGAAAGTGGAATGACTACTCCAACATAACTCCTATGAGATTTATTCAACTTCATGGTCATTCTCCACATATTAATGGTTCCAAATCAAGCTTCTTACAAATTATTTCATCCTGGTTTGATTAGAATCTTGAAGAATTTGCCATATGCCCAAACAGGGATATCCTGATTAGAAAGTGGAATGACTACTCCAACATAACTCCTATGAGATTTATTCAACTTCATGGTCATTCTCCACATATTAATGGTTCCAAATCAAGCTTCTTACAAATTATTTCATCCTGGTTTGATTAGAATCTTGAAGAATTTGCCATATGCCCAAACAGGCTAAACATGGATATCCTGATTAAAAAGTGGAATAACTACTTCAACATAACTCCTATGAGATTTATTCAACTTCATGGTCATTATCCACTGATTAATGGTTCCAAATCAAGTTTCTTTCAAATTGATTCATCCTGGTTTGATTAGAATCTTGAAGAACTTGCCATATGCCCAAACAGGCTAAATATGGATGGATATCTTGATTAGAAAGTGAAATACTACTTCAACATAACTCCTATGAGATTTATTTAACTTCATGGTAATTCTCCACTGGTTAATGGTTCCAAATAAAGCTTCTTACATATTGATTCATCCTGGTTTTATTAGAATCTTGAAGAACTTGCCATATGCCCAATTAGGCTAAAAATGGATATCCTGATTAGAAAGTGGAATAACTTCTTCAACATAACTCCTATGAGATTTATTCAACTTCATGGTCATTGTCCACTGATTAATGGTTCCAAATCAAGTTTCTTTCAAATTTAATCATCCTGGTTTGATTAGAATCTTGAAGAACTTGCCATATGCCCAAACAGGCTAAACATGGATATCCTGATTAGAAAATAGAATAACTTCTTCAACATAACTCCTATGATATTTATTCAACTTCATGGTCATTCTCTACTGATTAATGGTTTGAAATAAAGCTTTGTATATATTGATTCATCCTGGTTTGATTAGAATTTTGAAGAACTTGCCATATGCACAAACATGCTAAACAGGGATATCTTGATTAGAAAGTGGAATAACTAATTCAACATAACTCCTATGAGATTTATTCAACTTCATGGTCATTATCCACTGATTAATGGTTCCAAATCAAGCTTTTTACATATTGATTCATCCTGGTTTGATTAGAATCTTGAAGAACTTGCCATATGCCCAAACAAGCTAAACAGGGATATCCTCATTAGAAAGTGGAATAACTACTTCAACATAACTCCTATGAGATTTATTCAACTTCATGGTCATTCTCCACTGATTAATGGTTCCAAATAAAGCTTCTTACATATTGATTCATCCTGGTTTGATTAGAATCTTGAAAAACTTGCCATATGCCCAAACAGGCTAAACATGGATATCCTGATTAGAAAGTGGAATAACTACTTCAACAAAATTCCTATGAGATTTATTCAACTTCATGGTCATTCTCCACAGATTAATCGTTCTAAATCAATCTTCTTACAAATTGATTCATCCTGGTTTGATTAGAATCTTGAAGAATTTGCCATATGTCCAAACAGGCTAAACATGGATATCATGATTAGAAAGTGGAATAACTACTTCAACATAACTCCTATGAGATTTATTTAACTTCATGGTAATTCTCCACTGATTAATGGTTCCAAACCAAGCTTCTTACATTCTAATTCATCCTGGTTTGATTAGAATCTTAAAGAACTTGCCATATGCCCAAACAGGCTAAACAGGGATATCCTGATTATAAAGTGGAATAACTACTTCCACATAACTCCTACGAGATTTCTTCAACTTCATGGTCATTATCCACTCATTAATGGTTCGAAATAAAGCTTTTTATATATTGATTCATCCTGGTTTGATTAGAATTTTGAAGAATTTGCCATATGCACAAACATGCTAAACAGGGAAATCCTGATTAGAAAGTGGAATAACTTCTTCAACATAACTCCTATGAGATTTATTCAACTTCATGGCCATTATCCACTGATTAATGGTTCCAAATCAAGGTTCTTTCAAATTTATTCATCCTGGTTTGATTAGAATCTTGAAGAACTTGCTATATGCCCAAACAGGCTAAACATGGATATCCTGATTAGAAAGTGGAATAACTTGTTCAACATAACTCCTATGATATTTATTCAACTTCATGGTCATTATCCACTTATTAATGGTTCCAAATCAATATTTTTACATGTTGATTCATCCTGGTTTGATTAGAATCTTGAAGAACTTGCCATATGCCAAAACAGGCTAAACATGGATATCCTGATTAGAAAATAGAATAACTTCTTCAACATAACTCCTATGAGATTTATTCAAGTTCATGGTCATTCTACACTGATTAATGGTTCCAAATAAATATTTTTACATATTGATTCATCCTAGTTTGATTAGAATCTTGAAGAACTTGTCAAATGCCCAAACAGGCTAAACATGGATATCCTGATTAGAAAGTGGAATAACTACTTCAACATAACTCCTATGAGATTTATTCAACTTCATGGTCATTCTACACAGCTTAATAGTTCCAAATAAAGCTTCTTACAAATTGATTTATCCTGGTTTGATTAGTATCTTGAAGAACTTGCCATATGCCCAAACAGGCTAAACATGGATATCCTGATTAGAAAGTGGAATAACTACTTCAACATAATTCCTATGAGATTTATTTAACTTCATGGTAATTCTCCATTTATTAATGGTTCCAAATCATGTGATGCAACTCTAACTGAACCAGTTGCTGATTCGGATCTAGAGGAGCTGGATGAGCTGAACCAGCTGAGTGACACTGAAGAGGAGCAGGATGAGATGAATCAGCTGAGTGATGATATTGGCATGATGGATCAGGCTGGAAGGGAAGAAATCCAGCCTAACTCTTTTGTTGCATCAGATGACCATTTTTCAGCCCAAAAGGAGATCAAATACACAAGTTGTGGATCCATTCTCTCTTTCTAAAAGGCCATCCACGAAAATAAAGTGAAGAAAATCAGCAAAATTATTATTATTGAGTTTTCAAGACAATTTTAGTTTTAATTAAGTTTTTCTTATTTTTCTACAATTTTAGGACTTTTCAATTTCTTCTTCTCTACTTAAACTCTCTTTTATTTTCAGAAATATTATTCACTCTTTTTATCAAAATTCTCTCTAAACTTGTGAATCTTTTGTTCATCTTTGAACACTGATTGCAAAGAGTTCATTCTCTGCAAGCAACATGTCTTTGATCAAAAACAGAGTTCATTCTCTTGATCTAGACACTTCTACACAAGATTTGATCATTCCATAGATCATCTCTGAAGATCACCCCATCAAACCATCCATTTCCATCTGAAATTAACCCATTTCTGTCTCAACCCATCAGATCATCCTTCAAAAGAATCAGGGACAAAAAGGATCTCATCATAAGGGATTCATCAAGTGGTATCAGAGCGATTTGAAGGCTCTTGATCTGGGTTTAAATCTGAAACACTCAAAAATCTGGGTTTGATTACTTCTTCTTTGTTTTGGGGAATCTGATTTCTTTTTCTCTGCAATTTTCTTATAAAGTTCTTATTTTTCTATCTGTGTATCTGCAAGAGGGCCAACCAAATTAAAAAAAAAAAAAAAAAAAGAATAATGAAAAGTTGAAGAGAAATCCAACTTGGCTTAAGAGAAATCCAGCCCTGGTGGTAATGCCTCTTGCAAACAAAAATCTTGCAATCTTTCTATCTCTTTCTTTTGTTTTGGGGTTGGGGAATTGATCTCTAAAAGCTTGATCTTTGTTTGTTGTTGAGCTACTGGATTCACTGAGAAAACTCACTGAAAAATCAGAGAGAAACACTTGAGAGAAGAGAGGCTTTGGCTATTCATATATGTGTTAACTTTTCTTGTTGAGATTGTAACAGGAAACCATGGCTGGAGATGTCAGTAAAAGAAAAGAGACACCAACTGTGACATTGAATAAATTGCAGATGGAATCAATGGTGTCTGAGATCGTGAAAAGAATGAAAAAGACTGATCTTTTACACAAGAAACCTGCTGATGATTTCTTTGGTAATGTTCCTCAGTTTCAGAAGGATACTAAGATCAAAAGGAGGACCAAGATACCATCTTTCTGTGGCAGAAACGATCTTGATGGAAATTTTGGAGTGGGAACAGAAAATGGAACTTGTTTTTGATGGCCAAAACTACTTAGAAAGAAAGAAGATTAGATAGGCTACAACAGAGAGTTATGGAGATGCCCTTCAATGGTGGAACCAGCTTGTTACTACAAGAAGAGGAACAGGTGAAGCACAAGTTGCATCTTGGTTTGAGCTAAAATACTTCATGAAGAAACATTTTGTTACTGAGAACTACAACAGAAAACAACCAAGACAGGCCAAAGAGGAGACAAGAACTTTCCATGATCATATCAGCCAAGAAAGTCTCAGTCACATAAGCAAAGAAGGCCCGACCCACGTTCTCTCTCAAGAGTCAATGAGCCACTGTGTTTTAAGAAGAAATCAGCTATTCAAGAGCACATAAAAGAATCAATTTTTCTTAGCCAAGAATCTATTAAGATTGAAAATGTGACTTCTGATTGTGCTAAAGATTCTTATTCTTGTCATGACACGGAGCATATGGAGTTGAAGAACCTAAGGAGTTTCAGGAAGAATGTGGAAACCACACTGAAGAGGAGGAAGAAGTCTCAGATTGCTTACCATGGTTGAAAGACAAAGGAGAAACAAAGCTGCTGGAAAAATATGAGAGTTCTTTTCCCTGTTTTGAATTTTTACCTGAAGTCACACCTGCTTTTGATGAACTAACTTGTTTTGAACCGGTGCAACCGAGTATCATTGATTCAGTGTCTCAAGTCTTAGAAGAAAACCCAGCAGAAGAAGCACAAAAGAGTTCACCACCAGAAGAAGGGTTGGAGCATTCCAACACTGAAGCAGAAACAAATGCTAAGTCATTCTCTTTGAACTCTCAAGAGCACTGTAATTAACTTGTTATGGTTAATTCTCTGCCTCAATTGTTTGTTAAGGTTAGTTCCAGTGATGTCAAACGATTTGGTCTTGGCAAAGTGAAAGAATTGTGTGTTTCAAATTCTGTTTATGAAAACATGATCAACTCTTTTAAAGTGTTTGAACCAGATAAACTTCCCGATCAAAAATGTTTTCAGTCTGATAGTGAACTCCATCCTGGTCTTGTTTTGAGTTTTGATCAGTTTATCGAACATAACAAAAGCCTTGATCATCCTGAAAAATCATTAGAACTTGTTCTGGAACAACCTGTTTTATGTTCTAGAAAATCTTTTGATTCAATTGTCTTCAAAGAAAACAACTGTTTTACTAGACATGAACTGATCACTGATGATTTGTTTTCTTCCACAAGTGCCTGGAAAGAGCCTATGGTTAGGAATTTGCAGAAAAGAAAATCAATTGGAGCTGAAACCGATTTTATTTGTGATTCTATTCTAAAACGGTATCTTGTGTTCTGAAACTGATAAATCTTGGCATGTTTGGAGATCATTGTTTGAGAATTGTGTTGTTTTGAGCTTTGATGATATTCTGGTTTACAATACTTACTTTGATGTGTATCTTAAAAGTCTGAAACAAGTGCAACATGTTCTCAGAAAGAAATGCTTGGTTATTGATCAGATTAAGAATATGTTTTTCCTATATGACACTGGATTTCTAGTCTTTGTTTTGAGTATCCAGGAACAGCAGGATGAGTCTCAAAGAATTGCTAGGAACAATAGCAAATGCAAATCTTATAAGCCTGAGATTTGGAGATGGAAGTACTTGAGGAAAATGGCTTCAAAACTCCAAGGAAGTTTCTCTCCGAAACTTTATTTTATTGTTTCTTACATGTTTCTTTTCTTAAACCTTTGTATTGTGTTTAATCTGTTTCCTTTTGATGTAGGAGATACATATTTGAGGACAAATCTTTTTAAAGGAGGAGGGGATGATGCAACTCTAACTGAACCAGTTGCTGATTCGAATCTAGAGGAGCTGGATGAGCTGAACCAGCTAAGTGAGACTGAAGAGGAGCAGGATGAGATGAACCAGCTGAGTGATGATATTGGCATGATGGATCAGGCTGGAAGGGAAGAAATCCAGCCTAACTCTTTTGATGCATCAGATGACCATTTTTCAGCCCAAAAAGAGATTAAATACACAAGTTGTGGATCCATTCTCTCTTTCTAAAAGGCCCATCCACGAAAATGAAGTGAAGAAATCAGCAAAAATTATTATTATTGAGTTTTCAAGACAATTTTAGTTTTAATTAAGTTTTTCTTATTTTTCTACAATTTTAGGACTTTTCAATTTCTTCTTCTCTACTTAAACTCTCTTTTGTTTTCAGAAATATTATTCACTCTTTTTATCAAAATTCTCTCTAAACTTGTGAATCCTTTGTTCATCTTTGAACACTGATTGCTAGCAGTTCATTCTCTGCAAGCAAAATTTTTCTTTGATCACAAACAGAGTTCATTCTCTTGATCATAGACACATCTACACAAGATTTGATCAATACATAGACCATCTCTGAAGATCATCCAATCAATCCATCCATCATCACTGTAATCAACCCCTTTCTCTCTCAAACCATCAGATCATCCTTCAAAAGAATCAGGGACAAAAGGATCTCCTCACAAGGGATTCATCATCAAGCCTCTTACATACTGATTCATCTTGGTTTGATTAGAATCTTGAAGTACTTGCCATATGCCCAAACAGAGTAAACAGGAATATCTTGATTATAAAGTGGAATAACTTCTTCAACATAACTCCTATGAGTTTCTTCAACTTCATGGTCATTATCCACTGATTAATGGTTCCAAATCAATCTTTTTACATATTGATTGATCCTGGTTTAATTAGAATCTTGAAGAACTTGCCATATGCCCAAACAGGCTAAACATGGATATTCCGATTAAAAAGTGGAATAACTACTTCAACATAACTCCTATGAGATTTCCTATGAGATTCATTTAACTTCATGGTAATTCTCCACTGATTAAAGGTTCCAAATAAAGCTTCTTACATATTGATTCATCCTGGTTTTATTAGAATCTCGAAGAACTTGCCATATCCCCAATTAGGCTAAAAATGGATATCTTGATTAGAAAGTGGAATAACTACTTCAACATAACTCCTATGAGATTTATTTAACTTCATGTTAATTCTCCACTGATTAATGGTTCCAAATCAAGCTTCTTAAATACTGGTTCATCCTGGTTTGATTAGAATCTTGAAGAACTTGTTATATGCCCAAAAATGCTAAACATGGATATCTTGATTATAAAGTGGAATAACTTCATCAACATAACTCCTATGAGATTTCTTCAACTTAATGGTCATTATCCACTGATTAATGGTTCCAAATCAATCTTTTTACATATTGATTCATCCTGGTTTGATTAGAATCTTGAAGAACTTGCCATATGCCCAAACATGATAAACATGTATATCCTGATTAGAAAATGGAATAACTTCTTCAACATAACTCCTATGAGATTTATTCAACTTAATGGTCATTATCCACTGATTAATGGTTCCAAATCAAGATTTTTACATGTTTATTCATCCTGGTTTAATTAGAATCTTGAAGAACTTGCCATATGCCCAAATAGGCTAAACAAGGATATCATGATTAGAAAATAGAATAGCTTCTTCAACATAACTCCTATGAGATTTATTCAACTTCATGGTCATTCTCTACTGATTAATGGTTTGAAATAAAGCTTTTTATATATTGATTCATCCTTGTTTCATTAGAACTTTGAAGAACTTGCCATATGCACAAACACGCTAAACAGGGATATCCCTATTAGAAAGTGGAATAACTACTTCAACATAACTCCTATGAGATTTATTCAACTTCATGGTCATTATCCACTTATTAATGGTTCCAAATAAAGCTTCTTACATATTGATTCATGATGGTTTGATTAGAATCTTGAAGAACTTGCCATATGCCCAAACATGCTAAACAAGGATATCCTCCTTAGAAAGTGGAATAACTACTTCAACATAACTCCTATGAGATTTATTCAACTTCATGGTCATTCTCCACAGATTAATGGTTCCAAATCAATCTTCTTACAAATTGATTCTTCCTGGTTTGATTAGAATCTTGAAGAACTTGCCATATGCCCAAACAAGCTAAACATGGATATCCTGATTAGAAAGTGGAATAACTTCTTCAACATAACTCCTATGAGATTTATTCAACTTCATGGTCATTGTCCACTGATTAATGGTTCCAAATAAAGCTTTTTACATATTGATTCATCCTGTTTTGATTAGAATCATGAAGAACTTGCCATATGCCCAAACATGCTAAACATGGATATCATGATTAGAAAGTGGAATAACTACTTCAACATAACTCCTATGAAATTTATTCAACTTCATGGTCTTTCCCACTGATTATTGGTTCCAAATAAACCTTCTTACATACTGATTCATCCTGGTTTGATTATAATAATGAAGAACTTGCCATATGCCCAAACAGGCTAAACAAGGATATCCTGATTAGAAAGTCGAATAACTTCTTCAAGATAACTCCTATGAGATTTAATCAACTTCATGGTCATTCTCCACTGATTAATGGTTCCAGATCAAGTTTTTTACATATTGATTCATCCTGGTTTGATTAGAATCTTAAAGAACTTGCCATACGCCCAAAGAGGCTAAACATGGATATCCTCATTAGAAAATGGAATAACTACTTCAACATAACTCCTATGAGATTTATTCAACTTCATGGTCATTATCCACTGATTAATGGTTCCAAATCAAGTTTCTTACAAATTGATTCATCAAGGTTTGATTAGAATCTTGAAGAACTTGCTATATGCCCAAACAGGCTAAACATGGATATCCTGATTAGAAAGTGGAATAACTTGTTTAACATAACTCCTATGATATTTATTCAACTTCATGGTCATTATCCACTTATTAATGGTTCCAAATCAAGATTTTTACATGTTGATTCATCCTGGTTTGATTAGAATCTTGAATAACTTACCATATGCCCAAACAGGCTAAACAGGGATATCCTGATTAGAAAATAGAATAACTTATTCAACATAACTCCTATAAGATTTATTCAACTTCATGGTCATTCTCCACATATTAATGGTTCCAAATCAAGCTTCTTACATACTAATTCATCCTGGTTTGATTAGAATCTTGAAGAATTTGCCATATGCCCAAATAGGCTTAATAGGGATATCCTGATTAGAAAGTGGAATAACTACTTCCACATAACTCCTATGAGATTTATTCAACTTCATGGTCATTCTCCACAGATTAATGGTTCCAAATCAAGCTTCTTACAAATTTATTCATCCTGGTTTGATTAGATTCTTGAAGAATTTGCCATATGCCCAAACAGGCTAAATAGGGATATCCTCATTAGAAAGTGGAATAACTACTTCAACATAACTCCTATGAGATTTATTCAACTTCATGGTCATTTTCCACTGATTAATGGTTCCAAATAAAGCTTCTTACATATTGATTCATCCTGGTTTGATTAGAGTCTTGAAGAACTTGCCATATGCCCAAACAGGCTAAACATGGATATCCTGATTAGAAAGTGGAATAACTACTTCAACATAACTCCTATGAGATTTATTCAACTTCATGGTCATTCTCCACAGATTAATGTTTCCAAATAAATCTTCTTACAAAATTATTCATCCTGGTTTAATTAGAATCTTGAAGAATTTGCCATATGCCCAAACAGGCTAAACATGGATATCCTGATTAGAAAGTGGAGTAACTACTTCAACATAACTCCTATGAGATTTATTTAACTTCATGGTAATTTTCCACTGATTGATGGTTCCAAATCAAAGCTTCTTACATACTAATTCATCCTGATTTGATTAGAATCTTGAAGAACTTGCCATATGCCCAAACAGGCTAAACATGGATATCCTGATTAGAAAGTGGAATACCTTGTTCAACATAACTCCTATGATATTTATTCAACTTCATGGTTATTATCCACTTATTAATGGTTCCAAATCAAGATTTTTTCATATTGATTCATCCTGGTTTGATTAGAATCTTGAAGAACTTGCCATATGCCCAAAGAGGCTAAACATGGATATCCTCATTAGAAAATGGAATAACTACTTCAACATAACTCCTATGAGATTTATTCAACTTCATGGTCATTATCCACTGATTAATAGATCCAAATCAAGTTTCTTACAAATTGATTCATCAAGGTTTGATTAGAATCTTGAAGAACTTGCTATATGCCCAAACAGGCTAAACATGGATATCATGATTAGAAAGTGGAATAACTTGTTCAACATAACTCCTATGATATTTATTCAACTTCATGGTCATTATCCACTTATTAATGGTTCCAAATCAAGATTTTTACATGTTGATTCATCCTGGTTTGATTAGAATCTTGAAGAACTTGCCATATGCCCAAATAGGCTAAACATGGATATCCTGATTAGAAAGTGGAATAACTACTTCAACATAACTCCTAAGAGATTTATTCAACTTCATGGTCATTTTCCACTGATTAATGGTTCCAAATAAAGCTTCTTACATACTGATTCATCCTGGTTTGATTAGAATCTTGAAGAACTTGCCATATGCCCAAACAGACTAAACATGGATATCCTGATTAGAAAGTGGAATAACTACTTCAACATAACTCCTATGAGATTTATTCAACTTCATGGTCATTCTCAACAGATTAATGTTTCCAAAACAAGCTTCTTACAAAATTATTCATCCTGGTTTAATTAGAATCTTGAAGAATTTACCATATGCCCAAACAGGCTAAACATGAATATCCTGATTAGAAAGTGGAATAACTACTTCAACATAACTCCTATGAGATTTATTTAACTTCATGGTAATTCTCCACTGATTGATGGTTCCAAATCAACCTTCTTACATACTAATTCATCCTGATTTGATTAGAATCTTGAAGAACTTGCCATATGCCCAAACAGGCTAAACATGGATATCCTGATTAGAAAGTGGAATAACTTGCTCAACATAACTCCTATGATATTTATTCAACTTCTTGGTTATTATCCACTTATTAATGGTTCCAAATCAAGCTTCTTACATACTTATTCATCCTTGTTTGATTAGAATCTTGAAGAACTTGCCATATGCCCAAACAAGCTAAACATGGATATCCTGATTAGAAAGTGGAATAACTTCTTCAACATAACTCCTATGAGATTTATTCAACTTCATGGTCATTGTCCACTGATTAATGGTTCCAAATAAAGCTTTTTACATATTGATTCATCCTGTTTTGATTAGAATCATGAAGAACTTGCCATATGCACAAATAGGATAAACATGGATATCATGATTAGAAAGTGGAATAACTACTTAAACATAACTCCTATGAAATTTATTCAACTTCATGGTCTTTTCCACTGATTATTGGTTCCAAATCAACCTTCTTACATACTGATTCATCCTGGTTTGATTATAATAATGAAGAACTTGCCATATGCCCAAACAGGCTAAACAAGGATATCCTGATTAGAAAGTTGAACAACTTCTTCAACATAACTCCTATGAGATTTAATCAACTTCATGGTCATTCTCCACTGATTAATGGTTCCAGATCAAGCTTTTTACATATTGATTCATCCTGGTTTGATTAGAATCTTGAAGAACTTGCCATATGCCCAAAGAGGCTAAACATGGATATCCTCATTAGAAAGTGGAATAACTACTTCAACATAACTCCTATGAGATTTATTCAACGTCATGGTCATTATCCACTGATTAATGGTTCCAAATCAAGTTTCTTACAAATTGATTCATCAAGGTTTTATTAGAATCTTGAAGAACTTGCTATATGCCCAAACAGGCTAAACATGGATATCCCGATTAGACAGTGGAATAACTTGTTCAACATAACTCCTATGAGATTTATTCAACTTCATGGTCATTCTCTACTGATTAATGGTTCAAAATAAAGAATTTTATATATTGATTCATCCTGGTTTGATTAGAACTTTGAAGAACTTGCCATATGCACAAACACGCTAAACAGGGATATCCCTATTAGAAAGTGGAATAACTACTTCAACATAACTCCTATGAGATTTATTCAACTTCATGGTCATTATCCACTTATTAATGGTTCCAAATAAAGCTTCGTACATATTGATTCATCATGGTTTGATTAGAATCTTGAAGAACTTGCCATATGCCCAAACATGCTAAACAAGGATATCATCCTTAGAAAGTGGAATAACTACTTCAACATAACTCCTATGAGATTTATTCAACTTCATGGTCATTCTCCACAGATTAATGGTTCCAAATCAATCTTCTTACAAATTGATTCATCCTGGTTTGATTAGAATCTTGAAGAACTTGCCATATGCCCAAACAAGCTAAACATGGATATCCTGATTAGAAAGTGGAATAACTTCTTCAACATAACTCGTATGAGATTTATTCAACTTCATGGTCATTGTCCACTGATTAATGGTTCCAAATAAAGCTTTTTACATTATGATTCATCCTGTTTTGATTAGAATCATGAAGAACTAGCCATATGCCCAAACAGGCTAAACATGGATATCATGATTAGAAAGTGGAATAACTACTTCAACATAACTCCTATGAAATTTATTCAACTTCATGGTCTTTCCCACTGATTATTGGTTCCAAATAAACCTTCTTACATACTGATTCATCCTGGTTTGATTATAATAATGAAGAACTTGCCATATGCCCAAACAGGCTAAACAAGGATATCCTGATTAGGAAGTCGAATAACTTCTTCAACATAACTCCTATGAGATTTAATCAACTTTATGGTCATTCTCCACTGATTAATGGTTCCAGATCAAGTTTTTTTCATATTGATTCATCCTGGTTTGATTAGAATCTTGAAGAACTTGCCATATGCCTAAAGAGGCTAAACATGGATATCCTCATTAGAAAATGGAATAACTACTTCAACATAACTCCTATGAGATTTATTCAACTTCATGGTCATTATCCACTGATTAATAGTTCCAAATCAAGTTTCTTACAAATTGATTCATCAAGGTTTGATTAGAATCTTGAAGAACTTGCTATATGCCCAAACAGGCTAAACATGGATATCATGATTAGAAAGTGGAATAACTTGTTCAACATAACTCCTATGATATTTATTCAACTTCATGGTCATTATCCACTTATTAATGGTTCCAAATCAAGATTTTTACATGTTGATTCATCCTGGTTTGATTAGAATCTTGAAGAACTTGCCATATGCCCAAATAGGCTAAACATGGATATCCTGATTAGAAAGTGGAATAACTACTTCAGCATAACTCCTAAGAGATTTATTCAACTTCATGGTCATTTTCCACTGATTAATGGTTCCAAATAAAGCTTCTTACATATTGATTCATCCTGGTTTGATTAGAATCTTGAAGAACTTGTCATATGCCCAAACAGGCTAAACATGGATATCCTGATTAGAAAGTGGAATAACTACTTCAACATAACTCCTATGAGATTTATTCAACTTCATGGTCATTCTCAACAGATTAATGTTTCCAAAACAAGCTTCTTACAAAATTATTCATCCTGGTTTAATTAGAATCTTGAAGAATTTACCATATGCCCAAACATGCTAAACATGAATATCCTGATTAGAAAGTGGAATAACTACTTCAACATAACTCCTATGAGATTTATTTAACTTCATGGTAATTCTCCACTGATTGATGGTTCCAAATCAACCTTCTTACAAACTAATTCATCCTGATTTGATTAGAATCTTGAAGAACTTGCCATATGCCCAAACAGGCTAAACATGGATATCCTGATTAGAAAGTGGAATAACTTGTTCAACATAACTCCTATGATATTTATTCAACTTCTTGGTTATTATCCACTTATTAATGGTTCCAAATCAAGCTTCTTACATGCTTATTCATCCTTGTTTGATTAGAATCTTGAAGAACTTGACATATGCCCAAACAAGCTAAACATGGATATCCTGATTAGAAAGTGGAATAACTTCTTCAACATAACTCCTATGAGATTTATTCAACTTCATGGTCATTGTCCACTGATTAATGGTTCCAAATAAAGCTTTTTACATATTGATTCATCCTGTTTTGATTAGAATCATGAAGAACTTGCCATATGCCCAAACAGGATAAACATGGATATCATGATTAGAAAGTGGAATAACTACTTAAACATAACCCCTATGAAATTTATTCAACTTCATGGTCTTTTCCACTGATTATTGGTTCCAAATCAACCTTCTTACATACTGATTCATCCTGGTTTGATTATAATAATGAAGAACTTGCCATATGCCCAAACAGGCTAAACAAGGATATCCTGATTAGAAAGTCGAACAACTTCTTCAACATAACTCCTATGAGATTTAATCAACTTCATGGTCATTCTCCACTGATTAATGGTTCCAGATCAAGCTTTTTACATATTTATTCATCCTGGTTTGATTAGAATCTTGAAGAATTTGCCATATGCCCAAACAGACTAAACTTGGATATCATGATTAAAAAGTGGAATAACTACTTCAACATAACTCCTATGAGATTTATTCAACTTCATGGTCATTTTCCACTGACTAATGGTTCCAAATAAAGCTTCTTACATATTGATTCATCCTGGTTTGATTAGAATCTTGAAAAACTTGCCATATGCCCAAACAGGCTAAACATGGATATCCTGATTAGAAAGTGGAATAACTACTTCAACATAACTCCTATGAGATTTATTCAACTTCATGGTCATTCTCCACTGATTAATGGTTCCAAATCAAGGTTTTTACATATTGATTCATCCTGGTTTGATTAGAATCTTGAAGAACTTGCCATATGCCCAAACAGGCTAAATAGGGATATCCTCATTAGAAAGTGGAATAACTACTTCAACATAACTCCTATGAGATTTATTCAAGTTCATGGTCATTATCCACTGATTAATGGTTCCAAATAAAGCTTCTTATATATTGATTCATCCAGGTTTGATTAGAATCTTGAAGAACTTGCCATATGCCCAAACAGGCTAAACATGGATATCCTCATTAGAAAGTGGAATAACTACTTCAACATAATTCCTATGAGATTTATTCAACTTCATGGTCATTCTCCACAGATTAATGTTTCCAAATCAAGCTTCTTACAAAATTATTCATCCTGGTTTAATTAGAATCTTGAAGAATTTGCCATATGCCCAAACAGGCTAAACATTGATATCCTGATTAGAAAGTGGAGTAACTACTTCAACATAACTCATATGAAATTTATTTAACTTCATGGTAATTCTCCACTGATTAATGTTTCCAAATCAAGCTTCTTACATACTAATTCATCCTGATTTGATTAGAATCTTGAAGAACTTGCCATATGCCCAAACAGTCTAAACATGGATATCCTGATTAGAAAGTGGAATAACTTGTTTAACATAACTCCTATGATATTTATTAAACTTCATGGTTATTATCCACTTATTAATGGTTCCAAATCAAGCTTCTTACATACTGATTCATCCTGGTTTGATTAGAATCTTGAAGAACTTGCCATATGCCCAAACAAGCTAAATAGAGA
>MU107317.1:20184-48780 GCA_012274485.2 Sinapis alba
TTAGCCTATCAGTACGTATGGGTCGATTTTTCATGGCCTGATGGACCACTCTAGACAGTCTTTTGTCCATCAAGGTAGTACGGATGGCTGATCGTATCAGCTTATCAGTATGTATGGGTCATTTTTCATGTACTGATGGGATTATTCTGGCCAGTCCATGGTCCGTTGAGTTAAATCCTACCATTCAGTACGGTTAAGGCTGATCATATCAGCCTATCAGTACGTATGGGTCGATTTTTCATGGCCTGATGGACAATTCTGGACAGTCCTTTGTCCATCCAGGCAGTACGGATGGCTGATCGTATTAGCCTATCAGTACGTATGGGTCATTTTTGGTGTACTGATGGAAATCCTTCCATTCAGTACGGTTAAGGCTGATCATATCAGCCTGGTTGTATGTATGGGTCGATTTTTCATGGCATGATGGACCACTCTGGACAGTCCTTGGTCCATCCAGGCAGTACGGATGGCTAATCGTATCAGCCTATCAGTATGTATGGGTCTTTTTTATGTACTGATGGGACCAGTCTAGACAGTCCATGGTTCATTTAGTTAAATCCTTCCATTCAGTATGGATAAGGCTGATCATATCAACCTATCAGTACGTATGGGTCGATTTTTTATGGCCTGATTGACCAGTCTGGACAATCCTTGGTCCTTCCAGGCAGTACAGATGGCTGATCGTATCAGCCTATCAGTATGTATGGGTCATTTTTCATGTACTGATTGGATTATTTAGGCCAGTCCATGGTTCGTTGAGTTAACTCCTTCAATTCAGTCTTGTTAAGGCTGATCATATCAGCCTATCAGTACGTATGGGTCGATTTTTCATGGCCTGATGGACCACTCTGGACAGTCCTTGGTCCATCCAGGTCGTACATATGGTTAATCATATCAGCCTATCAGTACGTATGGGTCGATATTTCATGGCCTGATGGACCAGTTTGGACAGTCCCTTGTCCTTCCAAGCAGTACAGATGGCTGATCGTATCAGCCTATCAGTATGTATGGGTCATTTTTCATGTACTGATGGGATTATTCCGGCCAGTCCATGGTCTGTTGAGTTAAATCCTTACATTAAGTACGGATAAGGCTGATCGTATCACCCTATTAGTACGTATGGGTCGAGTTTTCATGGCCTGATGGACCAGTCTGGACCGTCCTTGGTCCTTCCAGGCAGTTCGGATTGCTGATCGTATCAACCTATCAGTACGTATGGGTCATTTTTGGTCTACTGATGGGACCAGTAAGGACAGTCCATGGTATGTTGAAATAATTCCTTCAATTCAGTACGGTTAACACTGATCATATCAGCCTATCAGTACGTATGGGTCGACTTTTCATGGCCTGATAGACAACTATGGGCAGTCATTTGTACACTGAGGCAGTACGGATGGCTGATCGTATTAGCCTATCAGTACGTAAGGGTCATTTTTCAAGTATTGATGGGACCAATCTGGATAGTCCATGGTCAGTTGAGTTAAATCCTTCCATTCAGTACGGTTAAGGCTGATCATATCAGCCTACCAGTACGTATGGGTCAATTTTTCATGGCCTGATGGACCACTCTTGACAGTCCTTGGTCCATCCAGGCAGTACCGATTGATGATTGTATCAGCCTATCAGTATGTATGGGTCGTTTTTCATGTACTGATGGGTCCAGTCTAGACAGTCCATGGTCTGTTGAGTTAAATCCTTACTTTTAGTACTGATAAGGCTGATCATATCAGCCTATTAGTACGTATGGGTCAATTTTCCATGGCCTGACGGACCAGTCTGGACAGTCATTGGTCCTTCCAGGCAGTACGGATGGCTAATCGTATTAGCCTATCAGTACGTATGGGTCATTTTTCATGTACTGATGGGACCAGTCTGGACAGTCCATGGTCCGTTAATTTAAATCTTTCCATTATGTACAGGTAAGGCTGATCCTATCAGCCTATTAGTTTGTAAGGGTAGATTTTTCATGGCCTGATGGACCAGTCTGGACAGTCCTTGGTCCTTCCAGGCCGTATGGATGGCAGATCGTATCAGCCTATATGTACGTATGCGTCATTTTTGGTGTACTGATGGGACCTGTCTGGACTGTCCATGGTGCATTTAGGTAAATCCTTCCATTCAATACAGATAAAACTGATCTTATCAACCTATCAGTACGTATAGGTCGATATTTCATGGCCTGATGGAACAGTCTGGACAGTCCCTTGTCCTTCCAGGCAGTACGGATGGCTGATCGTATCAGCCTATCAGTACATATGGGTCATTTTTTATGTACTGATGGGATTAGTCCGGCCAGTCCATGGTCCGTTGAGTTAAATCCTCCCATTCAGTACGGATAAGGCTAATCTTATCAGCCTATCAGTACGTATGGGTCGATTTTTCATGGCCTGATGGACCAGTCTGGACCGTCCTTGGTCCTTCCAGGCAGTACGGATTGCTGATCGTATCAGCCTATCAGTACGTATGGGTCATTTTTCATGTACTGATGGGATTAGTCCGGCCAGTCCATGGTCCGTTGAGTTAAATCCTCCCATTCAGTACGGATAAGGCTAATCTTATCAGCCTATCAGTACGTATGGGTCGATTTTTCATGGCCTGATGGACCAGTCTGGACCGTCCTTGGTCCTTCCAGGCAGTACGGATTGCTGATCGTATCAGCCTATCAGTACGTATGGGTCATTTTTGGTGTACTGATGGGACCAGTACGGACATACCATGGTATGTTGAATTAAATCCTTCCATTCGGTACGGTTAAGGCTGATCATATCAGCCTAGTTGTACGTATGGGTCGATTTTTCATGGCCTGTTGGACCACTCTGGACAGTCCTTGTTCCATTCAGGCAGCACGGATGGCTGATCGTATCAGCCTATTAGTACGTATTGGTCATTTTTCATGTACTGATGGGACCAATCTGGACAGTCCATGGTCTGTTGAGTTAAATCCTTTCATTCAGTACGGATAAGGCTGATCATATCAGCCTATCAGTACATGTGGGTCGATTTTTCATGGCTTGATGGACCAGTCTGGACAGTCCTTGGTCCTTCCAGGCGGTACAGATGGCTGATCGTATCAGCCTATCAGAACGTATGGGTCATTTTTGGTGCACTGATGGGACCTGTCCGGACTGTTCATAGTCCATTTAGTTAAATCCTTCCACACAGTATGGATAAGGCTGATCATATCAACCTTTCAGTACGTATGAGTCGATATTTCATGGCCTGGTGGACCAGTTTGGACAGTCTATTGTCCTTCCAGGCAGTACGAATGGCTGATCGTCTCAACCTATCAGTACGTATGGGTCTTTATCATGTACTGTTGGGATTATTCCGGCCAGTCCATGGTCCGTTGAGTTAAATCCTTCCATTCAGTACGGTTAAGGGTGATCATATTAGCCTATCAGTACGTATGGGTCGATTTTTCATGACCTGATGGACCACTCTAGGCAGTCGTTTGTCCATCAAGGTAGTACGGATGGCTGATCGTATCAGCCTATCAGTACGTATGGGTCATTTTTCATGTACTGATGGGATTAGTCCGGCCAGTCCATGGTCCGTTGAGTTAAATCCTCCCATTCAGTACGGATAAGGCTGATCATATCAGCCTATCAGTACGTATGGGTCAATTTTTGATGGCCTGATGGACCAGTCTGGACCGTCCTTGGTCCTTCCAGGCAGTACGGATTGCTGATCGTATCAGCCTATCAGTACGTATGGGTCATTTTTGGTGTACTGATGGGACCAGTACGGACAGACCATGGTATGTTGAATTAAATCCTTCCATTCAGTACGGTTAAGGCTGATCATATCAGCCTAGTTGTACGTATGGGTCGATTTTTCATGGCCTGATGGACTACTCTGGACAGTCCTTGTTCCATTCAGGCAGCACGGATGGCTGATCGTATCAGCCTATTAGTATGTATTGGTCATTTTTTATGTACTGATGGGACCAATCTGGACAGTCCATGGTCTGTTGAGTTAAATCCTTTCATTCAGTACGGATAAGGCTGATCATATCAGCCTATCAGTACATGTGGGTCGATTTTTCATGGCTTGATGGACCAGTCTGGACAGTCCTTGGTCCTTCCAGGCGGTACAGATGGCTGATCATATCAGCCTATCAGAACGTATGGGTCATTTTTGGTGCACTGATGGGACCTGTCCGGACTGTTTATAGTCCATTTAGTTAAATCCTTCCACACAGTATGGATAAGGCTGATCATATCAACCTATCAGTACGTATGGGTCGATATTTCATGGCCTGGTGGACCAGTTTGAACAGTCTATTGTCCTTCCAGGCAGTACGAATGGCTGATCGTATCAACCGATCAGTATGTATGGGTCTTTTTTCATGTACTGATGGGATTATTCTGGCCAGTTCATGGTCCGTTGAGTTAAATCCTTCCATTCAGTACGGTTAAGGCTGATCATATCAGCCTATCAGTATGTATGGGTCGATTTTTCATGGCCTGATGGACCACTCTGGACAGTCCTTGGTCCATCCAGGCAGTACGGATGGCTAATCGTATCAGCCTCTCAGTATGTATGGGTCTTTTTTTATGTACTGATGGGACCTGTCTAGACAGTCCATGGTCTGTTGAGTTAAATCCTTACATTTAGTACGGATAAGGCTGATCATATCAGCCTATTAGTACGTATGGGTCAATTTTTCATGGCCTGATGGACCAGTCTGGACAGTCGTTGGTCCTTCCAGGCAGTACGGATGGCTGATCGTATCAACCTATCAGTACGTATGGGTCATTTTTGGTGCACTGATGGGACCAGTACGAACTGTCCATGGTTAATTTAGTTAAATCCTTCCATTCAGTCTGGATAAGGCTGATCATATCAACCTATCAGTACGTATGGGTCGATATTTCATGGCCTGATGGACCAAATTGGACAGTCCCTTGTCCTTCCAAGCAGTACAGATGGCTGATCGTATCAGCCTGTCAATATGTATGGGTCACTTTCATGTACTGATTGGATTATTCTGGCCAGTCCATGGTCCGTTGAGTTAAATCTTTCAGATCAGTACGGTTAAGGCTGATCATATCAGCCTATCAGTACGTATGGGTCGATTTTTCATGGCCTGATGGACCACTCTGGACAGTCCTTGGTCCATCCAGGTCGTACGGATGGTTAATCATATCAGCCAATCAGTACGTATGGGTCGATATTTCATGGCCTGATGGACCAGTTTGGACAGTCCCTTGTCCTTCCAGGCAGTAAAGATGGCTGATCGTATCAGCCTATCAGTATGTATGGGTCATTTTTCATGTACTAATGGGATTATTCCGGCCAGTCCATGGTCCGTTGAGTTAAATCCTTACATTTAGTACGGATAAGACTGATCATATCATCCTATTAGTACGTATGGGTCGATTTTTCATGGCCTGATGGACCATTTTGGACAGTCCTTGTTCCATCAAGGTAGTACGGATGGCTAATCGTATCAGCCTATCAGTACGTAAGGGTTATTTTTCATGTACTGATTGGACCAATCTGGACAGTCCATGGTCCGTTGAGTTAAATCCTTCCATTCAGTACGGATAAGGCTGATCATATCAGCCTCTTAGTACGTATGGGTTGAGTTTTCATGGCCTGATGGACCAGTCTGGACCGTCCTTGGTCCTTCCAGGCAGTACGGATTGCTGATCGTATCAGCCTATCAGTACGTATGGGTCATTTTTGGTGTACTGATGGGACCAGTACGGACAGACCATGGTATGTTGAATTAAATCCTTCCATTCAGTACGGTTAAGGCTGATCATATCAGCCTAGTTGTACGTATGGGTCGATTTTTCATAGCCTGATGGACTACTCTGGACAGTCCTTGTTCCATTCAGGCAGCACGGATGGCTGATCGTATCAGCCTATTAGTACGTATTGGTCATTTTTCATGTATTGATGGGACCGGTCAGGAGAGTCCATGGTCTGTTGAGTTAAATCCTTCCATTCAGTACAGATAAGGCTGATCATATCAGCCTATCAGTACATGTGGGTCGATTTTTCATGGCCTGATGGACCAGTCTGGACAGTCCTTGGTCCTTCCAGGCAGTACGGATGGCTGATCGTATCAGCCTATCAGTTCGTATGGGTCATTTTTGCTGCACTGATGGGACCAGTTCGGACTGTCCATGGTCCATTTAGTTAATCCTTCCACTCAGTATGGATAAGGCTGATCATATCAACCTATATGTACGTATGGGTCGATATTTCATGTCCTGATGGACCAGTTTGGACAGTCCCTTGTCCTTCAAGGCAGTACGAATGGCTGATCGTATCAGCCTATCAGTATGTATGGGTCATTTTTCATGTACTGTTGGGATTATTCTGGCCAGTCCATGGTCCGTTGAGTTAAATCCTTCCATTCAGTACGGTTAAGGGTGATTATATCAGCCAATCAGTATGTATGGGTTGATTTTTCATGGCTGATGGACCACTCTGGACAGTCGTTTGTCCATCAAGGTATTACGGATGGCTGATCGTATCAGCCTATCAATACGTAAGGGTCATTTTTCATGTACTGATGGGACCAATCTGGATAGTCCATGGTAAGTTGAGTTAAATCCTTCAATTCAGTATGGTTAAGGCTGATCATATCAGCCTATCAGTAAGTATGGGTCGATTTTTCTTGGCCTGATGGACCACTCTGGACAGTCGTTTGTCCATCAAGGCAGTACGGATGGCTGATCGTATCAGCCTATCAGTATGTATGGGTCATTTTGCATGTACTGATGGGATTATTCTGGCCAGTCCATGGTCCGTAGAGTTAAATCCTTCCATTCAGTACGGTTAAGGCTGATCATATCAGCCTATCAGTACGTAAGGGTCGATTTTTCATGGCCTGATGGACCACTCTGGACAGTCCTTGGTCCATCCAGGCAGTACGGATGGCTAATCGTATTAGCCTACCAGTACGTATGGGTCGTTTTTCATGTCCTGATGGGACCAGCCTGAACAGTCCATGGTCTGTTGAGTTAACTCCTTCCATTCAGTATGGATAAGGCTGATCATATCATCCTATTAGTATGTATGGGTCAATTTTTCATGGCCTGATGGACTAGTCTGGACAGTCCTTGGTACTTCCAGGCTGTACAGATGGCTGATCGTATCAGCCTATCAGTACATATGGGTCATTTTTTGTGTACTGATGGGACCTGTCCGGAATTTTTATAGTCCATTTAGGTAAATCCTTCCATTCAATACGGATAAGACTGATCATATCAGCCTATCAGTGCGTATGGGTCGATTTTTTCATTGCCTGATGGACCACTCTGGACAGTCCTTGGTCCATCCAGGCTGTACGGATGGCTGATCATATCAGCCTATCAGTTTGTATGAGTCTTTTTTTATGTAGTGATGGGACCAGTGTAGAGAGTCCATGGTCCGTTGAGTTAAATCCTTACATTTAGTACGGATAAGGCTAATCATATCAGCCTATTAGTACGTATGGGTCAATTTTTATGGCCTGCTGGACCAGTCTGGACAGTCTTTGGTCCTTCCAGGCAGTACGGATGGCTGATCGTATCAGCTTATCAGTACATATGGGTCATTTTTGGTGCACTAATGGGACTAGTCCGGACTGTCAATAGTTCATTTAGTTAAATCCTTCCATTCAGTATGGATAAGGCTGATCATTTCAACCTATCAGTACGTATGGGTCGATATTTCATGGCCTGATGGACCAAATTGGACAGTCCCTTGTCCTTCCAGGAAGTACAGATGGCTGATCGTATCAGCCTAACAGTATGTATGGGTCATTTTTCATGTACTGATTGGATTATTCCGGCCAGTCCATGGTCCGTTGAGGTAAATCCTTCCATTCAGTACGACTAAGGCTGATCATATCACCCTATCAGTATGTATGGGTCAATTTTTCATGGCCTTATGGACCACTCTGGACAGTCCTTGGTCCATCCAGGCCGTACAGATGGTTAATCAAATCAGCCTATCAGTACGTATGGGTCGATATTTCATGGCCTGATTGGACCAATCTGGATAGTCCATGGTCCGTTGAGTTAAATCCTTCCATTCAGTACGGATACGGCTGATCATATCAGCCTATTAGTACGTATGGGTCGATTTTTCATGGCCTGATGGACCAGTCTGGACCGTCCTTGGTCCTTCCAGGCAGTACGGATTGCTGATCGTATCAGCCTATCAGTATGTATGGGTCATTTTTGGTGTACTGATGGGACCAATACGGACAGTCCATGGTATGTTGAGTTAAATCCTTCCATTCAGTACGGTTAAGGGTGATCATATTAGCCTAGTTGTACGTATGGGTCGATTTTTCATGGCCTGACGGACCACTCTAGACAGTCTTTTGTCCATCAAGGTAGTACGGATGGCTGATCGTATCAGCCTATCAGTATGTATGGGTCATTTTTCATGTACTGATGGGATTATTCTGGCCAGTCCATGGTCCGTTGAGTTAAATCCTTCCATTCAGTACGGTTAAGGCTGATCATATCAGCCTATCAGTACATATGGGTCGATTTTTCATTGCCTGATGGACCACTCTGGACAGTCCTTGGTCCATCCAGGCAGTACGGACGGCTAATCGTATCAGCCTATCAGTATGTATGGGTCTTTTTTATGTACTGACGGGACCAGTCTAGACAGTCCATGGTCCGTTGAGTAAAATCCTTACATTTAGTACGGATAAGGCTGATCATATCAGCCTATTAGTACGTGTCAATTTTTCATGGCCTGATGGACCAATCTGGACAGTCCTTGGTCCTTCTAGGCAGTACGGATGGCTGATCATATCAGCCTATCAGTACGTATGGGTCATTTTTGGTGCACTGATGGGACCAGTACGGACTGTCCATGGTTCATTTAGTTAAATCCTTCCATTCAGTTTGGATAAGGCTGATCATATCAACCTATCAGTACGTATGGGTCGATATTTCATGGCCTGATGGACCAAATAGGACAGTCCCTTGTCCTTCCAGACAGTACAGATGGCTGATCGTATCAGCCTATCAGTATGTATGGGTCATTTTTCATGTACTGATTGGATTATTCTGGCCAGTCCATGGTCCGTTGAGTTAAATCCTTCAATTCAGTACAGTTAAGGCTGATCATATCAGCCTATCAGTACGTATGGGTCGATTTTTCATGGCCTGATGGACCACTCTTGACAGTCCTTGGTCCATCCAGGTCGTACAGATGGTTAATCATATCAGCCTATCAGTATGTATGGGTCCATATTTCATGGCCTGATGGACCAGTTTGGACAGTCCCTTGTCCTTCCAGGCAGTACAGATGGCTGATAGTATAAGCCTATCAGTATGTATGGGTCATTTTTCATGTACTGATGGGATTATTCCGGCCAGTCCATGGTCCGTTGAGTTAAATCCTTAAATTTAGTACGGATAAGGCTGATCATATCAGCCAATTAGTATGTATGGGTCGATTTTTCATGGCCTGATGGACCATTCTGGACAGTCCTTGTTCCATCCAGGCAGTACGGATGGCTAATCGTATCAGCCTATCAGTATGTAAGGGTTATTTATCATGTACTGATTGGACCAATCTGGACAGTCCATGGTCCGTTGAGTTAAATCCTTCCATTCAGTACGGTTAACACTGATCATATCAGCCTAGTTGTACATATGGGTCAATTTCTCATGGCTGACGGACCACTCTGGACAGTCCTTGATCCATCCAGGCAGTAAGGATGGCTGATCGTATCAGCCTATTAGTACGTATTGGTTATTTTTCATGTATTGATGGGACCGGTCTGGACAGTCCATGGTCTGTTGAGTTAAATCCTTCCATTCAGTACGGATAAGGCTGATCATATCAGCCTATCAGTACATGTGGGTCGATTTTTCATGGCCTGATGGACCAGTCTGGACAGTCCTTGGTCCTTCCAGGCAGTACGGATGGCTGATCGTATCAGCCTATCAGTATGTATGGGTCATTTTTGCTGCACTGATGGGACCAGTTCGGACTGTCCATGGTCCATTTAGTTAATCCTTCCACTCAGTATGGATAAGGCTGATCATATCAACCTATATGTACGTATGGGTCGATATTTCATGTCCTGATGGACCAGTTTGGACAGTCCCTTGTCCTTCCAGGCAGTACGAATGGCTGATCGTATCAGCCTATCAGTATGTATTGGTCATTTTTCATGTACTGTTGGGATTATTCTGGCCAGTCCATGGTCCGTTTAGTTAAATCCTTCCATTCAGTACGGTTAAGGGTGATTATATCAGCCTATTAGTACGTATGGGTTGATTTTTCAGGGCTGATGGACCACTCTGGACAGTCGTTTGTCCATCAAGGCAGTACGGATGGCTGATCGTATCAGCCTATCAATACGTAAGGGTCATTTTTCATGTACTGATGGGACCAATCTGGATAGTCCATGGTAAGTTGAGTTAAATCCTTCAATTCAGTATGGTTAAGGCTGATCATATCAGCCTATCAGTACGTATGGGTCGATTTTTCATGGCCTGATGGACCACTCTGGACAGCCGTTTGTCCATCAAGGCAGTACGGATGGCTGATCGTATCAGCCTATCAGTATGTATGGGTCATTTTGCATGTACTGATGGGATTATTCTGGCCAGTCCATGGTCCGTAGAGTTAAATCCTTCCATTCAGTACGGTTAAGGCTGATCATATCAGCCTATCAGTACGTATGGGTCGATTTTTCATGGCCTGATGGACCACTCTGGACATTCCTTGGTCCATCCAGGCAGTACGGATGGCTAATCGTATTAGCCTATCAGTACGTATGGGTCATTTTTTATGTCCTAATGGGACCAGTCTGAACAGTCCATGGTCTGTTGAGTTAACTCCTTCCATTCAGTACGGATAAGGCTGATCATATCAGCCTATTAGTATGTATGGGTCAATTTTTCATGGCCTGATTGACCAGTCTGGACAATCCTTGGTCCTTCCAGGCTGTACAGATGGCTGATCGTATCAGCCTATCAGTACGTATGGGTCATTTTTGGTGTACTGATGGGACATGTCTGGACTTTTCATGGTCCATTTAGGTAAATCCTTCCATTCAATACGGATAAGACTGATCATATCAGCCTATTAGTACGTATGGGACGATTTTTTCATTGCCTGATGGACCACTTTGGACAGTCCTTGGTCCATCCAGGCAGTACGGATGGCTGATCATATCAGCCTATCAGTATGTATGAGTCTTTTTTTATGTAGTGATGGGACCAGTGTAGACAGTCCATGGTCCGTTGAGTTAAATCCTTACATTTAGTACGGATAAGGCTGATCATATCAGCCTATTAGTACGTATGGGTCAATTTTTCATGGCCTGATGGACCAGTCTGGACAGTCCTTGGTCCTTCCAGGCAGTACGGATGGCTGATCGTATCAGCCTATCAGTACATATGGGTCATTTTTGGTGCATTGATGGGACCAGTCCGGACTGTCAATGGTTCATTTAGTTAAATCCTTCCATTCAGTATGGATAAGACTGATCATTTCAACCTATCAGTACGTATGGGTCGATATTTCATGGCCTGATGGACCAAATTGGACAGTCCCTTGTCCTTCCAGGAAGTACAGATGGCTGATCGTATCAGCCTATCAGTATGTATGGGTCATATTTCATGGCCTGATGGACCAAATTGGACAGTCCCTTGTCCTTCCATGGTCCGTTGAGGTAAATCCTTCCATTCAGTACGATTAAGGCTGATCATATCAGCCTATCAGTATGTATGGGTCAATTTTTCATGGCCTGATGGACCACTCTGGACAGTCCTTGGTCCATCCAGGCCGTACAGATGGTTAATCATATCAGGCTATCAGTACGTATGGGTCGATATTTCATGGCCTGATTGGACCAATCTGGATAGTCCATGGTCCGTTGAGTTAAATCCTTCCATTCAGTACGGATAAGGCTGATCATATCAGCCTATTAGTATGTATGGGTCGATTTTTCATGGCCTGATGGACCAGTCTGGACCGTCCTTAGTCCTTCCAGGCAGTACGGATTGCTGATCGTATCAGCCTATCAGTACGTATGGGTCATTTTTGGTGTACTGATGGGACCAATACGGACAATACATGGTATGTTGAATTAAATCCTTCCATTCAGTATGGTTAACACTGATCAAATCAGCCTAGTTAACACTGATCATATCAGCCTAGTTGTACGTATGGGTCGATTTTTAATGGCCTGACGGACCACTCTGGACAGTCCTTGATCCATCCAGGCAGTACAAATGGCTGATCGTATCAGCCTATTAGTATGTATTGGTCATTTTTCATGTACTGATTGGACCAGTCTGGACAGTCCATGGTCTGTTGAGTTAAATCTTTCCATTCAGTACAGATAGGGCTGATCATATCAGCCTATAAGTACATGTGGGTCAATTTTCATGGCCTGATGGACCAGTCTGGACAGTCCTTAGTCTTTCTAGGCAGTACGGATGGCTGATCGTATCAGCCTATCAGTACGTATGGGTCATTTTTGCTGCACTGATGGGACCAGTCCGGACTGTCCATGGTCCATTTAGTTAAATCCTTCCACTCAGTATGGATAATGCTGATCATATCAACCTATCAGTACGTATGGGTCGATATTTCATGGCCTAACGGACCAGTTTGGACAGTTCCTTGTCCTTCCAGGCAGTATGAATGGCTGATCGTATCAGCCTATCAGTATGTATGGGTCATTTTTTATGTACTGTTGGGATTATTCCGGCCAGTCCATGGTCCGTTGAGTTAAATCCTTCCATTCAGTACGGTTAAGGGTGATCATATCAGCCTATCAATACGTATGGGTAAATTTTTCATGGCTTGATGGACCACTCTAGACAGGCGTTTGTCCATCAAGGCAGTACGGATGGCTGATCGTATCAGCCTATCAGTACGTAAGGGTCATTTATCATGTACTGATGGGACCAATCTGGATAGTCCATGGTCATTTGAGTTAAACCATTCAATTCAGTATGGTTAAGGCTGATGATATTAGCCTATCAGTGCATATGGGTCGATATTTCAGGGCCTGATGGACCAGTTTGGACAGTCCCTTGTCCTTCCAGGCAGTATGAATGGCTGATCGTATCAGCCTATCAGTATGTATGGGTCATTTTTCATGTACTGTTGGGATTATTCCGGCCAGTCCATGGTCCGTTGAGTTAAATCCTTCCATTCAGTACGGTTAAGGGTGATCATATCAGCCTATCAATACGTATGGGTCAATTTTTCATGGCTTGATGGACCACTCTAGACAGGCATTTGTCCATCAAGGCAGTACGGATGGCTGATCGTATCAGCCTATCAGTACGTAAGGGTCATTTATCATGTACTGATGGGACCAATCTGGATAGTCCATGGTCATTTGAGTTAAACCATTCAATTCAGTATGGTTAAGGCTGATCATATCAGCCTATCAGTACATATGGGTCTATATTTCAGGGCCTGATGGACCAGTTTGGACAGTCCCTTGTCCTTCCAGGCAGTATGAATGGCTGATCGTATCAGCCTATCAGTATGTATGGGTCATTTTTCATGTACTGTTGGGATTATTCCGGCCAGTCCATGGTCCGTTAAGTTAAATCCTTCCATTCAGTACGGTTAAGGCTGATCATATCAGCCTATCAGTACGTATGGGTCGATTTTTCATGGCCTGATGGACCACTCTGGACAGTCCTTGGTCCATCCAGACAGTACGGATGGCTAATCGTATCAGCCTATCAGTACATAAGGGTCATTTTTCATGTACTGATGGGACCAATCTGGATAGTCCATGGTCCGTTGAGTAAATCCTTCCATTCAGAACGGATAAGGCTGATCATATCAGCTTATTAGTACGTATGGGTCGATTTTTTCATGGCCGAATTGACCAGTCTGGAACGTCCTTGGTCCTTCTTGGCAGTACGGATTGTTAATCGTATCAGCCTATCAGTATATATGGGTCATTTTGGTATACTGATGGGACCAGTACGGACAGTCCATGGTATGCTGAATTAAATCCTTCCATACAGTACGGTTAACACTGATAATATCAGCCTAGTTGTACATATGGGTCGATTTTTCATGGCCTGGTGGACCACTCTGGACATTTCTTTATCCATCCAGGCAGTACGGATGGCTGATCGTATCAGCCTATTAGTACGTATTGGTCATTTTTCATGTACTGTTGGGACCAGTCTGGATAGTCCATGGTCTGTTGAGGTAAATCCTTCCATTCAGTATGGATAAGGCTTATCATATCAGCCTATCAGTACATGTGGGTCGATTTTTCATGGCCTGATGGACCAGTCTGGACAGTCTTTGGTCCTTCCAGGCAGTACTGATGGCTGATCGTATCAGCCTATCAGTACGTATGGGTCATTTTTGGTGCACTGATCGGACCAGTCCGAACTGTCCATGGTCCATTTAGTTAAATACTTCCATTCAGTATGGATCAGGCTGATCATATCAGCCTATCAGTACGTATGGGTCGATTTTTCATGGCCTGATGGACCAGTTTGGACAGTCCCTTGTCCTTCCAGGCAGTACAAATGGCTGATCGTATCAGCCTATCAGTATGTATGGGTCATTTTTCATGTACTGTTGGGATTATTCCGGCCAGTCCATGGTCCGTTGAGTTAAATCATTCCAATCAGTACGGTTAAGGGTGATCATATCATCCTATCAGTACGTATGGGTCGATTTTTCATGGCCTGATGGACCACTTTGGACAGTCGTTTGTCCATCAAGGCAGTACGGATGGCTGATCGTATCAGCCTATCAGTACGTAAGGGTCATTTTTCATGTACTGATGGGACCAATCTGGATAGTCCATGGTCCATTGAGTTAAATCCTTTCATTCAGTACGGTTAAGGCTGATCATGTCAGCCTATCAGTACGTATGGGTCGATTTTTCATGGCCTGATGGACAATTCTGGACGGTTCTTGATCCATCCAGGCAGTACGGATGGCTAATCGTATTAGCCTATCAGTACGTATGGGTCATTTTTCATGTACTGATGGGACCAATCTGGATAGTCCATGGTCCGTTGAGTAAATCCTTCCATTCAGAACGGATAAGGCTGATCATATCAGCTTATTAGTACGTATGGGTCGATTTTTCATGGCCGAATTGACCAGTCTGGAACGTCCTTGGTCCTTCTTGGCAGTACGGATTGTTAATCGTATCAGCCTATCAGTATATATGGGTCATTTTGGTATACTGATGGGACCAGTACGGACAGTCCATGGTATGCTGAATTAAATCCTTCCATACAGTACGGTTAACACTGATAATATCAGCCTAGTTGTACGTATGGGTCGATTTTTCATGGCCTGGTGGACCACTCTGGACATTTCTTTATCCATCCAGGCAGTACGGATGGCTGATCGTATCAGCCTATTAGTACGTATTGGTCATTTTTCATGTACTGTTGGGACCAGTCGGACAGTCCATGGTCTGTTGAGGTAAATCCTTCCATTCAGTATGGATAAGGCTTATCATTTCAGCCTATCAGTACATGTGGGTCGATTTTTCATGGCCTGATGGACCAGTCTGGACAGTCTTTGGTCCTTCCAGGCAGTACTGATGGCTGATCGTATCAGCCTATCAGTACGTATGGGTCATTTTTGGTGCACTGATCGGACCAGTCCGAACTGTCCATGGTCCATTTAGTTAAATACTTCCATTCAGTATGGATCAGGCTGATCATATCAGCATATCAGTACGTATGGGTCGATTTTTCATGGCCTGATGGACCAGTTTGGACAGTCCCTTGTCCTTCCAGGCAGTACAAATGGCTGATCGTATCAGCCTATCAGTATGTATGGGTCATTTTTCATGTACTGTTGGGATTATTCCGGCCAGTCCATGGTCCGTTGAGTTAAATCCTTCCAATCAGTACGGTTAAGGGTGATCATATCATCCTATCAGTACATATGGGTCATTTTTTCATGGCCTGATGGACCACTTTGGACAGTCGTTTGTCCATCAAGGCAGTACGGATGGCTGATCGTATCAGCCTATCAGTACGTAAGGGTCATTTTTCATGTACTGATGGGACCAATCTGGATAGTCCATGGTCCATTGAGTTAAATCCTTTCATTCAGTACGGTTAAGGCTGATCATGTCAGCCTATCAGTACGTATGGGTCGATTTTTCATGGCCTGATAGACAACTCTGGACGGTCCTTGATCCATCCAGGCAGTACGGATGGCTAATCGTATTAGCCTATCAGTACGTATGGGTCATTTTTCATGTACTGATGGGACCAGTCTGGACATGGTCTGTTGAATTAAATCCTTCCATTAAGTACGGATAAGGCTGATCATATCAGCCTATCAGTACATGTGGGTCGATTTTTCATGGCCTGATGTACCAGTCTGGACAGTCCTTGGTCCTTCCAGGCAGTACATATGGCTGATCGTATTAGCCTATCAGTACGTATGGGTCATTTTTGCTGCACTGATGGGACCAGTCCGGACTGTCCATGGTCCATTTAGTTAAATCCTTCAACTCAGTATGGATAAGGCTGATCATATCAACCTATCAATACGTATGGGTCAATATTTCATGGCCTGATGGACCAGTTTGGACAGTCCCTTGTCCTTCCAGGCAGTACAAATGGCTGATCGTATCAGCCTATCAGTATGTATGGGTCATTTTTCATGTACTGTTGGGATTATTCCGGCCAGTCCATGGTCCGTTAAGTTAAATCCTTCCATTCAGTACGGTTAAGGCTGATCATATCAGCCTATCAGTACGGATGGGTCGACTTTTCATGGCCTGATGGACCACTCTGGACAGTCCTTGGTCCATCCAGACAGTACGGATGGCTAATCGTATCAGCCTTTCAGTACATAAGGGTCATTTTTCATGTACTGATGGGACCAATCTGGATAGTCAATGGTCCGTTGAGTAAATCCTTCCATTCAGTACAGATAAGGCTGATCATATCAGCTTATTAGTACGTATGGGTCGATTTTTCATGGCCTAATTGACCAGTCTGGAACGTCCTTGGTCCTTCTTGGCAGTACGGATTGTTAATCGTATCAGCCTATCAGTATATATGGGTCATTTTGGTGTACTGATGGGACCAGTACGGACAGTCCATGGTATACTGAATTAAATCCTTCCATACAGTACGGTTAACACTGATAATATCAGCCTAGTTGTACGTATGGGTCGATTTTTCATGGCCTGGTGGACCACTCTGGACATTTCTTTATCCATCCAGGCAGTACGGATGGCTGATCGTATCAGCCTATTAGTACGTATTGGTCATTTTTCATGTACTGTTGGGACCAGTCTGGACAGTCTATGGTCTGTTGAGGTAAATCCTTCCATTCAGTATGGATAAGGCTTATCATATCAGCCTATCAGTACATGTGGGTCGATTTTTCATGGCCTGATGGACCAGTCTGGACAGTCTTTGGTCCTTCCAGGCAGTACTGATGGCTGATCGTATCAGCCTATCAGCACGTATGTGTCATTTTTGGTGCACTGATCGGACCAGTCCGAATTGTCCATGGTCCATTTAGTTAAATACTTCCATTCAGTATGGATCAGGCTGATCATATCAGCCTATCAGTACGTATGGGTCGATTTTTCATGGCCTGATGGACCAGTTTGGACAGTCCCTTGTCCTTCTAGGCAGTACAAATGGCTGATCGTATCAGCCTATCAGTATGTATGGGTAATTTTTCATGTACTGTTGGGATTATTCCGGCCAGTCCATGGTCCGTTGAGTTAAATCCTTCCAATCAGTACGGTTAAGGGTGATCATATCATCCTATCAGTACGTATGGGTCGATTTTTCATTGCCTGATGGACCACTTTGGACAGTCGTTTGTCCATCAAGGCAGTACGGATGGCTGATCGTATCAGCCTATCAGTACGTAAGGGTCATTTTTCATGTACTAATGGGACCAATCTGGATAGTCGATAGTCCATTGAGTTAAATCCTTTCATTCAGTACGGTTAAGGCTGATCATGTCAGCCTATCAGTACGTATGGGTCGATTTTTCATGGCCTGATGGACAACTCTAGACGGTCCTTGATCCATCCAGGCAGTACGGATGGCTAATTGTATTAGCCTATCAATACGTATGGGTCATTTTTCATGTACTGATGGGACCAGTCTGGACATGGTCTGTTGAGTTAAATCCTTCCATTCAGTACGGATAAGGCTGATCATATCAGCCTATCAGTACATGTGGGTCGATTTTTCATGGCCTGATGTACCAGTCTAGACAGTCCTTGGTCCTTCCAGGCAGTACATATGGCTGATCGTATCAGCCTATCAGTATGTATGGGTCATTTTTGCTGCACTGAAGGGACCAGTCCGGACTGTCCATGGTCCATTTAGTTAAATCCTTCCACTCAGTATGGATAAGGCTGATCATATCAACCTACCAATACGTATGGGTCGATATTTCATGGCCTGATGGACCAGTTTGGACAGTCCCTTGTCCTTCCAGGCAGTACAAATGGCTGATTGTATCAGCCTATCAGTATGTATGGGTCATTTTTCATGTACTGTTGGGATTATTCTGGCCAGTCCATGGTCCGTTGAGTTAAATCCTTCCATTCAGTACGGTTAAGGGTGATCATATCAGCCTATCAGTACGTATGGGTCAATTTTTCATGGCCTGATGGACCACTCTGGACAGTCCTTGGTCCATCCAGGCAGTACGGATGGCTAATCGTATCAGCCTATCAGTACGTAAGGGTCGTTTTTCATGTACTGATGGGACCAATCTGGATAGTCCATGGTCCGTTGAGTTAAATCCTTCCATTCAGTATGGATAAGGCTAATCATATCAGCTTATTAGTACGTATGGGTCAATTTTTCATGGCCTGATGGACCAGTCTGGAACGTCCTTGGTCCTTCTAGGCAGTACATATTGTTGATCGTATCGGCCTTTCAGTGTATATGGGTCATTTTTGGTGTACTGATGGGACCAGTACAGACAGTCCATGGTCTGTTGAATTAAGTCCTTCCATTCAGTACGGTTAACACTGATCATATCAGCCTAGTTGTACGTATGGGTCGATTTTTCATGGCCTGGTTGACCACTCTGGACAGTTCTTTATCCATCCAGGCAGTACGTATGGCTGATCGTATCATCCTATTAGTATGTATTGGTCATTTTTCATGTACTGATGGGACCAGTCTGGACAGTCCATGGTCTGTTGAGGTATATCCTTCCATTCAGTATGGATAATGCTGATCATATCAGCCTATCAGTACATGTGGGTCAATTTTTCATGGCCTGATGGACCAGTCTGGACAGTCCTTGGTCCTTCCAGGCAGTACGGATGGCTAATCGTATCAGCCTATCAGTATGTATGGGTCATTTTTGGTGCACTGCTGGGACCAGTCCGAACTGTCCATGGTCCATTTAGTTAAATACTTCCATTCAGTATGGATAAGGCTGATCATATCAACCTATCAGTACGTATGGGTCGATATTTCATGGCTTGATTGACCAGTTTGGACAGTCCCTTGTCCTTCCAGGCAGTACGAATGGCTGATCGTATCAGCCTATCAGTATGTATGGGTCATTTTTCATGTACTGATGGGATTATTCCGGCCAGTCCATGGTCCATTGAGTTAAATCCTTTCATTCAGTACGGTTAAGGCTGATCATGTCAGCCTATCAGTACGTATGGGTCGATTTTTCATGGCCTGATGGACAACTCTGGACAGTCCTTGGTCCATCCAGGCAGTACGGATTGCTAATCGTATTAGCCTATCAGTATGTATGGGTCATTTTTCATGTATTGATGGGACCAGTCTGGACAGTCCATGGTCTGTTGAGTTAAATCCTTCTATTCAGTACGGATAAGGCTGATCATATCAGCCTATTAGTACGTATGGGTCGATTTTTTATGGCCTGACGGACAAGTCTGGACAGTCCTTGGTCCTTCCAGACAGTAGGGATGGCTGATCATATCAGCCTATCAGTACCTGTGGGTTATTTTTGGTGTACTGATTGGACCAATCTGGATAGTCCATGGTCTGTTGAGTTAAATCCTTCGATTCAGTACGGATAAGGCTGATCATATCAGCCTATTTGTAGCATCCCCAAACCTAGATAAAGGCACTGGGCTCAGCCATGGTACGAGGAGACGCACCAGTCAGGTCATGTGACCTAAAGACAAGCGTATCATGGCTGGGCATAATGGTTAAGGGAATCAGGATGCTGAGACTTAACCAGGGAAGATTGGGGACAAGTAAATAGGAGCTGGACGAGTGATGCGAGAGCTGGACCGTGAAGGGAAGAAGCTCGACCAGCTAGGTCAAGCTTGGTACAGCTCAGTGTAGCTCAGTTTGTCTTGGGTCAGCTCCAGTACCTGGACCACTAGCTCACTCAGCTGGGGCAGCTAGCAACCAGCTCACCTCAGTTTGGTGGAGTGTTCGGGTCTTGGCTAAGGGGCTCGGCTCTTGGGCGGTTATGGGGTTGCCTCGCTGGCCAAGGGAGGTCCGACCAGTTTGGGGTCTTGGACAAGTAGGCAGGGAAGTGGACAGGACCATGGGGCTTTCATTCGATCAGGATAAGGGACAGAGAGACGGTTGGAGGCAGTTAGGACGAAGGGGTGCGAATGGTGCAAGTTGCACCCATTCGGCCACCAAGTCATGCCTGTTTGCCCAGGCAGTTAAGGGACGATTATTACCTTTAAATACAGACCCTAAGGGTCCAGAATTCTCACAATTTTCCCTAAGGAAAGCTCTGCCCAAATCGTGACAGAGATAAAGAAAGAAAGAGAGAGAGAGAGATCAAGGCTTGGCTGTGTGTGTTGGAGATTGATTTCCGATCAGGAGTTGGCTTGTGTGGAGTGAAGATCGATTGAGGATGGGTACTAGAGGAAAGAATAAGGACTTGGAGAAGGGCTTGAGCACTCCAGAGCGCATGCCCAAGGTGAGTGGGATGGACCGAACCATCCTGCCATGGCTGCGGTGTGATGCCATGTGGGCTGTGGTCGGTTTGGTGAAACCAGACCCATTTCTTCCCATCTCCTTACTGATTAACTTCTCTTCATATATATTCTTTATGTTGTTGGCGTTTCAATCTTAGTGTGACTGGACCAAGGCCTCGGACGGTCCAGGAACATAGTCCTTGGCCTTTGGTCGGACTGGTCTTGGTCGGATTATGTATTATCCGCTGGAATTCATTGAATTTCGACCATGGATTCTTCTTAGGTTGGATTTATTAGAAATTGTCATGAATTTTAATTAGTTTTTGGGGATTAATTTTAATTGGTCAGATATGGGAATCAGCCATGGTCGATTGTGGTTTGGTGTGGACAAAGGGGTGGACCACATTGGATCAGTCAGGCCGTGTGTTGAGTAGTTGTCCAGGATGTCCTGGGTGATGTCCTGAGTGTGTCTGTGTGCCTTGTGAACTGAATTGATAGGTTATGGACCATGGAATAGGAGAACCGAACCATGCAATGTAGACTTGACTGTTAGGGTATCGGATTGTACTTATACATATGTCTTGTGATGGTGTTGCTTTCAGGATCAGACCAGGACTGTGGCAAGGCCAAGGAACCATGAAGACCTGAGCCGTGGATGGATATGTAGGTTATGGGATAGTGTAGTTAGTATGAACACATGAACTTATGATAGCCTATTGTGCAACTGAATCTATGTATTGGATCACATGTTTTATATTAATGAAGATACAATTTCTCTTATATGAATAGACTTAGGAATCGAAATGATGGAACCTCATATAATTGAAAATGACTTAGAGAAATATTGGACTTTAAAAGTGAACAAAAATTACATGATTAGATAGGTAAGGCCGCGGGTCCTTTGGACCAGGATCGGGTCTTACAAGTTTGTATCAGAGCAGAGTTGTTTCTAGGATTGGTTTTGGGTTATGGGAAATCACCACACATCCGGCTGGGTCTCATGGTAAGGTCTGATTGAATGTTTTGTTAGCCTTAGTGGTTGTGTGTTTGTGTATATAAATGTTGATGGGACTAACGTTGAGTGTTTGATTTGAACCCAAGGGTACGAGGAAGTCTAAAACTTCTCAGAAGGGTAAGGAAGCAGCTGGTGGGTCCGGACAAGTTGAAGCGGATGGGACTAACCCAACCGTGTTGTTGCCTATCCAAACGGATGGGGCTAATGTGGGAGCCAGACTGCCAAATGCTCAGCTCAATCCAACGAGGTTCGTGTGGCTGGAGCTGGAACTAAGCTGTAACAGGAGCTGGGCCAGCTGATGGAGCTGATGACCAGCAGCAAAGGGAGCTGGAGGATGAGGGCGAGTCCTCACATGCTGGTCGCCAGGATGGGCATGGAGAGGCTGCGGGCAATGTGACAGCTCGGTTAGCAAACCCAGCTACTGAGCCATCCATGAAGGATGTGCTGGAGGTTATGAAAGCTATGGGCAACCAGATGATAGCTCTGACCCAAGTGTTCACACCATTTGTGAACTCGTCTGTGGGTCAAGCTGGAACCAATCCTACAGCTGTACCGTTAGCTAGTAGGAGTGTGGAACAGGTGGCTGAGGTGGTTGAGATGGATCCACCGCCTTGGGCGGTTAGGAGAATGGATTACCTAAAGCTACTGGAGCACATAGCTAAGATGAGCACCAAACACTTTGCTGGAAGTGTTGACCCATTGGAGGCTGATGAATGGAGGAGCAGGCTGGTCCGCAACTTCAACTCAACCCGTTTCCCAGAGGATTATCAGAAGGACATAGCGGTTCACTTCTTGGAGGGTGATGCTCATAACTGGTGGTTGGCACTGGACAAGCGTACCAATGGCACCATTGAACGTTTCTCTGACTTTGTGGTTGAGTTCAACCACAAGTACTTCCCGGCTGAGGCTTGGAATCGTTTGGGGTCTAAGTTCTTGGACCTGGTCCAGGGTCGTAGGACGGTTAGAGAATATGAGGAGGATTTCAACCGACTCAGGCGCTATGTGGGTAAGGAACTGGAGGACGAGTCATTTCAGGTACGTCGGTTCATAAGAGGCCTTAGGGTCGAGCTCCGAACCTACAGCTCTGTCCACACCTTCCACACTGTGTCCGAGGTTGTTGAGAGGATGGCCATGTTGGAAACCAACCTAGCTGAAGAGGCTAAACTAAAGATTCGGCGCCATCCGGCTGCCACTGGTGGTAATAGTGACCGGAAGAGGAAGAGGGACCTGGCTGAGGAAGGTAAATCTTCAAGTGGTAGGTCTGTGTGCCTCAAGTGTGGTAGGCAGCATGGAGGTGAATGCTGGAGAGCAATGGGAGCTTGTCTCCGGTGTGGTAAGATGGACCACTCAGCTCGTGACTGTCCCAGGAAGGAGCAAGGAGCTGGTGGTGACACCAGGACTTGCCACTACTGTGGTAGAAAGGGACATCTCCGCAAGGACTGTCCTAAGTTGTCATCCGGGCCTATCAAGAGCCGAGGAGAGGCTAGCCGGCCGGATCAGAACCGTGGACAGACCTTAGCACCCTGTGTCTATGAGCTGTCAAAAGATGAGGACAAGGCTTGACCATTCCAAGCGAGCACTGGTAATTATCTGATCTGGTTCTTTTCAATTCAGTAGATTGGGTCATGTGTAGGGACCCTAAGTATTGGTGGTGTGGAAACACACGTACTTTTCGATACTGGAGCTACACATAGCTTTGTGAGTCCAGAGATGCTCGGAAAGGGGTTGTTCCAGTGGGAACAGGGGATTGTCCTGGGGTAGTGAACGGGCCGGTGGGCAAGTAATGAGTTCACTAGGAGTGATTCAGGACGTCCCAGTGGCGATCCAAGACAGGGTCATGCCTGTGGATCTTGTGGTAGTCCACCTAAAGAATCACGAGGTGATATTAGGTATGGACTGGCTTGGAAAGAATCGGGCCACTCATGACTGTCACCGGGGGCGCGTGCAGTTTGAGAGTGGGTGTGGATCTCCGATCAGATTCCAAGGTATACGTCCGTCCTCTGGATGCTTGGTGGTGTCAGCAATCCATGTTGAGAGGATGCTGAGGAAGGGTTGTGAGGCTTATCTGGCCACAATCGCCACTAAGGACGTCGTAGGGGGTGGTGACCCGGAGGGAATACCGCTGGTTCGCGAGTTCCATGATGTGTTTAGGTCCCTACAGGGCATCCTCCCTGATAAATCAGACCCATTCATAATAGAACTGGAACCAGGGACGGCCCCATTATCCAAAATTCCCTACAGAATGGCTCCTGCCGAGATGGCCGAGCTTGAGAAGCAACTTAAGGAGTTGCTGGACAAAGGTTTTATAAGGCCTAATGTGTCACCTTGGGGAGCACCAGTTCTTTTTGTGAAAAAGAAAGATGGTAGCTTCAGGTTATGCATTGACTATTGAGGGTTGAACCGGGTCACTATGAAGAACAAGTACCCATGACCTCAGATAGATGAGTTGTTGGATCAGCTCAAGGGTGCAAAGTGGTTCTCCAAGATTGATTTGGCTTCATGGTATCATCAGATCCCTATTGAACGAAATGATATTAGAAAGACAACATTCCGAACTAGGTACGGCCATTATGAGTTTGGGGTCATGCCTTTCGGATTAACCAATGCACCAGCAGCCTTCATGAAGATGATGAATGGCATCTTCCGGGACTTCTTGGATGAATTTGTAATCATCTTCATAGATGACATATTAGTATATTGTAAGAGCAAGGAAGACCATGAAAGGCATTTGAGGGTTGTGCTGGGACGGTTGAGGGAACAACAGCTCTTTGCCAAGTTGAGCAAGTGCAGTTTTTGTCAGAAGAGTGTTGGATTCCTTGGACACATCGTGTCAGACCAGGGGGTCTCAGTTGACCCTGAGAAGATTAAGGCCATACAAGGATGGCCACGGCCTAAGAATGCAACAGAGGTCAAGAGTTTCTTAGGTCTGGCCGGATACTACAGAAAGTTTGTCAAGGGGTTTGCCAGCTTGGCTCACCCCATGACACAACTAACTGGTAAGGATGTGAAGTTTGTAAGGTCTGAGGAGTGTAAGAAGTGTTTCTCTGCCTTGAAGGATATGTTGACAGGTGCACCTATCCTAGTGCTGCTAGAGGCTGACCAACCATATGTGGTATACACGGATGCATCCATCACTGGATTGGGATGTGTATTGACCCAACACGGTAAGGTCATTGCCTACGCCTCTAGGCAATTGAGGAAGCATGAGGGGAACTACCCAACCGACAACCTGGAGGTGGCCGCGGAGGTGTTTGCTCTCAGGATATGGCGATAATACTTTTATGGTGCCAAGGTTCAGATTTTAATCGACCACAAGAGCCTCAAATATATGTTCACTCAATTTGTGTTGAATTTGAGACAAAGAAGTTGGATGGAGTTTGTGGCCGATTATGATCTTGAGATTGCTTACCATCCGGGTAAGGCAAACCTAGTGGCGGATGCTTTGAGTAGAAGGAGAGCTGAAGTATCAGCTGAGAAGGAGGCTGATGTACTGGAAAGTATGGTTCGGTCATTACACTTGAACACTTTGGTTAGCGAGGACGAACCATTGGGTTTAGAGGCAGTGAACCAGTCTGACTTACTGACCAGGATAAGGCAAGCTCAAGGATTGGTTGAGAACCTACAGAAAGTTGCTCATAATGAGTTGACTTAGTACCAGATCACATCGGAATGCACCATTCTAGTGTGTGGTCGAGTCAGTGTGCCCAATGATAGAACCATTAAAGAGGTGATTATGGGGCAGGCTCATAAATCCAAGTTCTCGGTACATCCTAGTGCCACAAAGATGTACCATGATCTCAAAAGGTACTACCATTGGTTCCGGATGAAGGTAAACATAGCTAATTGGGTCTCTAAATGTCCCACTTGCCAGCTGGTCAAGGAGGAGCATCAAGTTCCAAGTGGCTTACTTCAGAGTCTACCATTTCCGGAATGGAAATGGGACCACATTACGATGGATTTCGTAACTGGTTTCCCTACCACCAGGATGAAAAAGGATGCAGTATGGGTGATAGTGGACCGATTAACCAAGTCTTCTCACTTTCTGGCCATAAAGAAAAGAGATGGGGTCGACCAGATTGTACACAAGTACATGGACGATATTGTGCGGTTGCTTGGCATTCCAACAAGCATTGTGTCAGATAGAGACCCGAGGTTCACTTCCCAATTCTGGAGAGCTTTGCAAAAACCTCAAGGAACCAGAGTGAACATGAGTACGGCCTACCATCCACAAACGGATGGGCAATCTGAACGCACGATCAGAACATTAGAAGACATGCTACGGGCATGTGTCTTGGATTGGGGTGAATCATGGGAGAAGCATTTGCCTTTGGTGGAGTTTGCTTACAACAACACGACCATTAAACGTACGATCAGAACATTAAAAGTATGTATGGGTCATTTTGGTGTACTGATGGGACCAGTCCGGACTGTCCATGGTACATTTAGTTAAATCCTTCCATTCAGTACCAATAAGGCTGATCATATAAACCTATCAGTACGTATGGGTCAATATTTCATGGCCTGATGGACCAGTCTGAACAGTCCCTTGTCCTTCCAGGCAGTACAGATGGATGATCGTATCAGCCTACCAGTATGTATGGGTAATTTTTCATGTACTGATGGGATTATTCCGGCCAGTTCATGGTCCGTTGAGTTAAATCCTTCCATTCAGTACGGTTAAGGGTGATCATATCATCCCATCAGTACGTATGGGTCGATTTTTCATGGCCTGATGGACCACTCTGAACAGTCCTTATTCCATCCAGGGAGTAAGGATGGCTAATCGTATTAGCCTATCAGTACGTATGGGTCATTTTTCATGTACTGATGGGACCAGTCTGGGCAGTCCATGGTCTGTTAAGTTAAATCTCTCCATTATGTATAGATAAGGCTGATCATATAAGCCTATCAGCACGTATGGGTAGATTTTTCATGGCCTGATGGACCAGTATGGACAGTCCTTGGTCCTTCCAGGCAGTACGAATGGCTGATCGTATCAGCCTATCAGTACGTATAGGTCATTTTTCATGTACTGATGGGACCGGTCCGGACAGTCCATGGTCCGTTGAATTAAATCCTTCCATTCAGTACGGATAAGGCTGATCATATCAGCCTATCAATACGTGTGGGTCAATTTTTTATGGGCTGATGGACCAGTCTGGACAGTCCTTGATCCATCCAGGCTGTACATATGGATGATCATACCAGCCTATCAGTACGTATGGGTCATTTTTCATGTATAGGTGAGATCATTTGGAAAGTCCATGGTCCGTTGAGTTAACTACTTCCATTCAGTACGGTTAAGGCTGATCATATCAGCCAATCTGTACGTATGGGTCGATTTTTCATGGCCTGATGGACCAGTCTGGACAGTCTTTGGTCCATTCAGGAAGTACGGATGGCTGATCGTATCATCCTATCAGGACGTATGGGTAATTTTTCATGTACTGATGGGACCAGTCCAGATAGTCCATGGTCTGTTGAGTTAAATCCTTCCATTCAGTACGGATAAGGCTGATCATATCAGCCTATCAGTACGTATGGGTCGATTTTTCAAGGCCTGATGGACCAGTTCAGACAGTCTTTGGTCCATCCAGGCAGTACGGATGGCAGCTCGTATCAGCCTATCAGTACGTATGGGTCATTTTTCATGTATAGGTGGGACCAGTATGGACAGTCCATGGTGGTCCTTTTTCATGTACTGATGGGACCAGTCTGGACAGTTCATGGTCTTTTGAATTAAATCTTTCCATTCAGTACGGATAAGGCTGATCATATCAACATATCAATATGTGTGGGTGAATTTTACATGGCCTTATGGACCAGTCTGGACAGTCCTTGGTCCTTGCAGGCAGTATTGATGGCTGATCATATAAGCCTATCAATACGTGTGGGTCATTTTTCATGTACTGATGGGACTAGTCTGGACAGTCCATGGTCCGTTGAGTTAAATCCTTCCACTCAGTACGGATAAGGCTGATCATATCAGCATATCAAGACGTGTGGGTTGATTTTTCGTGGCCTGATGGACCAGTCTGAAAAGTCCTTGGTCCATCCAGGAAGTACGGATGGCTGATCGTATAAGCCTATCAATACGTGTGGGTCATTTTTCATGTACTGATGGGACCAGTCTACACAGTCCATGGTCCGTTGAGTTAAATCCTTCCATTCAGTACGGATAAGCTGATCATATCAGCATATCAGTACGTGTGGGTCAATTTTTTGTGGCCTGATGGACCAGTCTGGACAGTCGTTGGTCCTTCCAGGCAGTACAGATGGCTTATCGTACCAGCCTATCCGTATGTATGGGTCATTTTCATGTACTGATGGGACCAGTCTGAACAGTCCACGGTCCGTTTAGTTAAAAACTTCCATTCAGTACGGATTAGGCTGATTATATCAACCTATTAGTACGTATGGGTCGATTTTTCATGGCTTGATGGACCAGTCTGGACAGTCCTTGGTCCATCCAGGCAAGACGGATGGCTGATCATATCAGTCGTCAGTAGTATGGGTCATTTTTCATGTATAGGTGGGACCAGTTTGGAAATTTCATGGTCGGTTGAATCAAATCATTCCATTCAGTACGGATAAGTCTGATCATATCAGCCTATCATTACGTATGGGTCAATTTTTTCAAGGCTTGATGGACCAGTCTGGACAGTCCTTGGTCCATCCAGGCAGTACGGATGGCTGATCGTATCAG
>MU107318.1:0-34489 GCA_012274485.2 Sinapis alba
GTCTTGGGTAGTTGGGCTGGGTCGGTTCAAGGTTGGGTCAGCCAGTTGGCTCTTGTGGTTAATCCATTGGGTTAATGGCTTGGAAAGTCCCTAGGCTCGGTCCAGGGCCTTGGAAAAGGGTCCAAACCCATCTAGGAACTTCCAGTGGGAAGTTATAGGCGAAATATTGCATGGGGAGGCAGTTAAGGCCGAAGGGATGCGATGGGACCAAAGGTGCCCATTCCCTTACCAAATGGTGTCCCCTTGGCCAAGGCAGTTGCCCACGATTTTTTCTATATATTGAGGACCCTGGTCACGAAAATGGAGATAAGTTTCCATTAGTTTTCTTAAGTAATCACAGAGAGAAAGTTGAGAGAGAGAAAGTTGAGAGAGAGAAAGAAAGACAAAGATAAATCGATCATAAGGATTCATATTGTGGAGATTTAACCACATCAAGGTTAAGACTGATTGTGGTTAGTCAAGGCCGAGTGGGATGGATCCCAGAGCCAAAGACAAGGGGTTGGAGGAAGGCTCCAAGACTCCAGAACGTGCAAGCAAGGTTAGAGGCATGATCATCGGTTCATAGTCTAGACAATCGGATGGCCGATTCGGGTCTATGGCATTGGGCGATTGGTTTATGTCCAATTCTCTTTACTTTGTGAATTTTCTTCTTCTCTTCTTATATTTCTCTGTATTTGCGGATTGGTTGTTTGGGATTGGGTAATGGATTTGACTTGGTATAGGCGAAGCCATGTCCATTTGGAAACCATACTCGCTAACCATAACCATATGCTGGTTCATTTGGATCAATTGACCATGGCTTGAACTCGGTTCTGGTCTGGTGTGTTGTTTAGTGTTGATGGATGCTATTAGGATTTTGAGGGGTCACAGATGGACTATAGACTTTGTCGGTCCAATGAGTGAATCCAGAGCCAATGAACCAATACATACAGATGATGTGATTGACTATATGATCAGTGTTATGGATTTGCGATTAGAAGAGAAGAATTCCAATGGGTTGTTTGGTCAGTTGGGATGGTTGGTTGAATGACTAAGGAACCTGGAGGATTGTTTCATGCAGGTACAGGGTCGTGGACCCAAGAAAGAGAACCGGCCAGTCCGTGTACTTAGCCGTGTGGTCGGTATGGATCATGGACGGTTTGGTTATGTGGTTTTGGTGAGATGCGGTTGTGCTTGGATGAATTTCAAAGTTATGGTTGATTGATATATGAGATATATTAGTGAGATTTAAGTATTTAGGCATAGGAACCGAACCATGCTTTGCTAGATAATTGATAGGTTATCCGTTCATGTCTTAATACTTGTTGATATGTGTTTTCAGGAACTGAGGCTGATCTTGATCAAGGCAAGGAGCCATGAAGGCTCAGTCAGCGAGAAGTTGGGTGGTGTTTGGGTAGATCATGTTAGATTCTTGTAAACGAATTTCACTTCTTTTAATTATTACAACCAATTTACCCAGTGACATACTTGTTGTTGAATTGTTTATGGATACATTTACAATGAAATAACTAAGTAAAATGAACAAAGACTAGAATATGAATCAAATACAATGTGATGGTATATGGTAAAGCCGCGGGTCCATGTGGGTCTTGAACCTCAGGAACGGGCATTACAACCAGTCCGGACAGTCCATGGTCCATTGAGTTAAATAATTCCATTCAGTACGGATAAGGCTGATCATATCAGCTTATTAGTACGAATGGGTCGATTTTTAATGGCCTGATGGACCTATCTGGACAGTCCTTGGTCCTTCCAGGCACTACGGATGGCTGATCGGATCAGCCTATCAGTACATATGGGTCATTTTTCATGTACTGATGGGACCAGTCCGGACAGTCCATCGTCCATTGAGTTAAATCCTTCTACTCAGTACGCATAAGGCTGATCATATTAGCCTACCAATACATAGGGGTCGATTTATCATGGCCTGGTGGACCAGTCTGGACAGACCCTTGTCCATCAAGGCAGTACGGATGGCTGATTGTATCAGCCTATCAGTACGTACGGGTCATTTTTCATGTACATATGGGTCCAGTCCGGACAGTTCATGGTCCGTTGTGTTAAATCTGTCCATTCAGTACGGTTAAGAATTATCATATCAGTCTATCAATATGTATGGGTCCATTTTACATGGTCTGATGGACCAGTCTGGACAGTCCTTGGTCCTTCTGGGCAGTATGGATGGATGATTGTGTCAGCCTATCAGTACGTATGGGTCATTTTTCATGTACTGGTGGGACCAGTCCGGACAGTCCATGATCCATTGATTAAATCCTTCCATTCAGTGCGGATAAGGCTGATCTTATTAGCCTATCAGTATGTATGGGTCAATTTTTCAAGGCCTGATGGACCAGTATGAACAGTCCTTGGTCCATCCATGCAGTACAGATGGCTGATCGTATCAGCCTATCAGTACGTATGAGTCCTTTTTAATGTACTGATGGGACAAGTCTGGACAGTCCATGGTCCGTTGAGTTAAATCCTTCAATTTAGTACGGATAAGGCTGATCATATTAGCCTATCTGTACGTATGGGTCGATTTTTCATGGCCTGATGGACCAGTCTGGACAGTCCTTGGTCCATCCATGCAGTACGGATGGCTGATCGTAAAAGCCTATTAGTACGTATGGGTCATTTTTCATGTACTGATGGGACCAGTCTGGACAGTCCATGGTCCGTTGAGTTAAATGCTTCCATTCAGTATGGATAAGGCTGGTCATATCCGCCTATCACTACATATGGTCAATTTTTCATGGCCTGGTGGACAAGTCAGGACAGTTCTTTGTCCTTACAGGCAGTATGGATGGCTGATCGTACCAGCCTATCAGTAAGTATGGGTCTTTTTTCATGTACTGATGGGACAAGTCCGGACAGTCCATTGTCCGTTGAGTTAAATCCTACCATTCAGTACAGATATGGTTGATCATATCAGCCTGTCAGTTCGTAGGGGTTAATTTTTCAGGGCCTGATTGGTCCGTCCAGGCAGTACGGATAGGTGATCGTATCAGCCTATCAGTATGTATGGGTCATTTTTCATGTACTGATGGGACCAGTCTGGACAGTCCATGGTCTGTTGAGTAAAATCCTTCTATTAAGTACGGATAAGACTGATCATATCAACGTATCTGTACGTAGGGGTTGTAAGACCCCGACCTGGCCGACTAGGCCGCGGTCAATGCCTCACGTCGCTCGGTCCATTTCCAGACCGAACCTCTTAAGTTTTCCACCTTTCCTTTTACAGTTTGCCCTTAAGGCGAGGGTTTATTTAGACCTTAGCTAAAGACTACCTTAGTCGTACATATTTTAGATCATTTCAACTTATACGCAGCGGATTATTCTCTACTTAACCATTGGTCTAAAACTAATCTAACCCTTGTCTGGTCGATTAACCTCAGCTTTGGTTAGTTTACTCAACTACCAAATCCGAGGTTCCATTCCCCTAAACCATTCTATCTAGTTCTATGCAACTATTGCTAGTCATTCAACCAACCATCCCCACAGACTAAGTAACCTTTGGGAAGTCTTAGGTACATTTCTAGCCACTTTCAAAAGTGCTCCAAAAATTAATTAATATTCACTAAAACTCATGTACAATCCCTACTAAGAGATTCCCATAATCGAAATCCAATGAATATATTCAGACCATATAGATCTCGACCATGAACAGTCCGGCCAAGGCCATGGACCTCATTCCTGAACCGGCCAAGGCCATGGTTCAGTGCCTCCATGTCTTAGGAGTAAGCTCCTCTGGAGACAAGTCCTCTTATGGACTAATAATGCCCATCAGATCCCAAGTCAATCAACCAACCACCCGTACATGACTCAGAACTGATGAGTCTTCACACATACCTAACCGACCATGGAACCATGTCCCAATGAAACCGATCCGTCTTGCTGTTACAACCGGTGCATCCTTTGATCAATCAGATCAGCCACCTTGATCCATTATCTAAGGATCAGGTCGTCCATCCTTGCTCATGATCAGATCACACACAGCCTTCTTGTACAAACACACCAGCTCAATACTTGTGGTCCAATCCAAAAAGTACTAGCCTTACTCATCTCCTTTGCTTGTTGTTGGTTCCAGACAAATTGGACCTTGCACTCCACATGGTTCCCCTTATACTAGGACTCCCATGTGACTCCTCAATGGGCCGGATCAATGGTTCACACCATGATCAAACCCAACAACAATCCATGATCCATCATGGATCACTATCCAATGAATATCATCTAACTATCATCCCACATGGATTAGTTAGATCAGCAATGATCCAATATGTAAACATGTTACAACTTATGTCACAATATATGGTCTTCAAGGGGCGTGCCATACCTGGCCTTAACCATACCACAAGAGACAGAAATATAACTAGAAAGTAATTGTAAACATGTTACCTTATCAATGATGATTGTAGATCTTGTGCCATCCCTTATCATGAACGTCCATACTTCTCTTGATCACACATCTATAAATCCTTAAAATATACTCAAAGTAAGGATAAGATTCATTCAAAGGTCGTGCCTCTATTCCCAACCATGGAACTCCATGGAACCAGTTTCTGCACTGCATCCACGTTCAAAACCCATCAAAGGGTCCCCCTTGATTGCCAACAAAACAGTCTCCATGTTGCCTTCAATAGCATCTCTCGGTATTGGATTATTCAATCCGACCATCTGACCTTTTCTCTCTCATTTTCTTTGTGTTTCAGGATGAATTAGAAAGCACTGGAGTGCCTCCTTTATCCATACTGGTCGACCTTACCATTCCACAAGAAATCCCTTTTGTCGGATTCACCAAACAGTCAATATCGACTTTGTTATGGCCGATCTTTCTCTCCCTTTCTTCTCTTGTCTCTCTGGTCTTTTCTCTGTGTTTCCTATGAGAATCTGATGGCAATTTTTTTTCCTAGGGTCCCATATATATATAATAAGGCGTGGCCAACTGCCTTGGCCAAGGGGACACCATTTCGTAAGCGAATGGGCACCTTTTGGTCCCATTGCATCCCTTTGGCCTTAACTGCCTCCCCTTGCACCCTTTCGCCTATAACTGTCCACCAGCAGTTCCTGGATGAGTCTGGACACTTTGCCAGGACCCTGGACCAATATTAATGGCTATCCAAGACATTGGCTCAACGGACAGACCACAATTCCCAACCGGCTGACCCAGCCTTGACCCGACCTAGCCCAACTGTCCAAGACACTAACACTACTCCCAGCTGAGATGAGCTGACTGCTAGCTGCCTCAGCTGGTTGAGCTAGTCCACCAGCTCCAGTGAGCTGACCTACACTCTGTGAGATACCTCCAAGCTCCACCTAGCTGGTTGAGCTATATCCGGACCTTGTCCAACTACCGGATTACTCTTGCAACTCTTTTGAGCTTGCCTCTTCCTTGTTTTGCTTAAGTTTCGACTATCTGATTATCTTAACCACGTTTTGGACCATGACAAGCTTTTCTTTAGGTCATATGACCTGACTGATGCGTCTCCTTTCACCATGATCCATCCGGGCGATCTTACCAAGGATCAGGGATGTTACAGGGGTCAATTTTTCATGCCCAGATGGACCTGTCTGGACAGTCTAAGGTCCATACAGGCAGTACGGATGGCTGATCGTATCAGCCTATCAGTATGTATGGGTCATAATTCATGTACTGATGGGACTAGTCTGGAAAATTCATGGTCCGTTGTGTTAAATCCGTATATTCAATACGGATAAGGATGATCATATCAGCCTATCAGTATGTATGGGTTGATTTTTCATGGCCTGATGGACCAGTCTAGACAGCTCTTTGTCCTTCCAGGCAGTACGGATGGCTGATCGTATCATTCTATCAGTACATATGGGTCATTTTTCATGTACTGATGGGACCAGTCTGGATAGTCCATGGTCCGTTGAGTTAAATCCGTCCATTCAGTACGGATAAGGATGATTATATCAGTCTATTAGTACGTTTGGTACGATTTTTGATGGCCTGATTGACCAGTCTGGACAGTACTTGGTCCGTCCAGGCAGTACGGATAGCTGATCGTATCAGCCTATCTGTACATATGGGTCATTTTTCATGTACTGATGGGACCACTCTGGACAGTCCATGGTACGTTGAGTTAAATCCTTCCATTCAATACGGATAAGGCTGATCATATCAGCATATCAGTACATATGGGTCGATTTTTCATGGCCTTATGGACCAGTTTGGACAGTCCTTAGTCCTTCTGGGCAGTATGGATGGCTGATCATATCAGCCTACCAGTACGTATGGGTCATTTTTCATGTACAGATGGTACCAGTGTGGTATGTCCATGGTCCATTGAGTTAAATCCTTTCATTCAGTACAGATAAGGTTGATCATATCAACGTATCAGTACGTAGGGGTTGATTTTCCATGGCCTAATTGACTAGTCTGGACAGTCCTTGGTCCGTCCAGGCAGTACGAATGGCTTGATCGTATCAGCCTATCTGTACGTATAGGTTATTTTTCATGTACTGATGGGACCAGTCCGGACAGTTCATGGTCTGTTGTGTTAAATACGTCCATTCAGCACGGATAAGGATGATCATATCAGTCTACCAATACGTATGGGTCGATTTTACATGGCCTGATGGACCAGCCTGGACATTCCTTGGTCCTTCTGGGCAGTACGGATGGCTGATCTTGTCAGCCTATCAGTATGTATGGGTCATTTTTTATGTACTGATGGGACCAGTCCGGACAGTCCATGGTTTGTTGAGTTAAATCCTTCGATTCAGTACGAATAAGGCTGATCATATTAGCCTATCAGTACGTATGGGTCAATTTTTCATGCCCTGATGGACCAGTCTGGACAGTCCTTGGTCCATCAATGCAGTAACGATGGCTGATCGTCTCAGCCTATCAGTACGTATGGGTCATTTTCATGTACTGATGGGACCAGTCTGGACAGTCCATTGTACGTTGAGTTAAGTTCTTCCATTCAGTATGGATAAGGCTGATCATACCAGCCTATCAGTATGTATGGGTCGATTTTTCATGGCGTAATGGACCAGTCTTGACAGTTCTTTGTCCTTCCAGGCAGTACGGATAGCTGATTGTATCAGCCTATAAGTATGTATGGTCTTTTTCATGTACTGATGGGACAAGTTCGGACAGTCCATCGTCCGTTGAGTTAAATTCTTCCATTCAGTACAGATATGGTTGATAATATCAGCCTATCAGTTCGTAGGGGTTGATTTTTTATGGCCACATGGACCAGTCTGGTCAGTCCTTGGTCCATCCAGGCAGTACAGATGGCTGATTGTAGCAGCCTATCAGTACGTATGAGTCATTTTTCATGTACTGATGGGACCATTCCGGACAGTTCATGGTCCTTTGTATTAAATTCGTCCATTCAGAACGGATAAGGATGATCATATCAGTCTATCAATACGTATGAGTTGATTTTACATGGCCTGATGGACCAGTCTGGACAGTCCTTGGTCCTTCTGGGCAGTACGGATGGCAGATCGTGTCAGCCTATCAGTATGTATGGGTCATTTTTCATGTACTTATGGGACCAGTCCGGACATTCCATGGTCCGTTGAGTTAAATCCTTCCATTCAGTCAGATAAGGCTGGTCATATCAGCCTATCTGTACATATAGGTCAATTTTTCATGGCCTGATGGACCAGTCTGGACAGTCCTTGGTCCTTCTGGACAGTACGGATGGCTGATCGTATCAGCCTATTAGTATGTATGGGTCATTTTTCATGTACTGGTGGGACCAGTCAGGACAGTCCATGGTTTGTTGAGTTAAATACTTCCATCCAGTACGGATAAGGCAGATCATATCAGCCTATCAGTACGTATGGGTTGATTTTCCATGGCCTAATGGACAAGTCTGGACAGTCCTTGGTCCATCCAGGCAGTACGGATGGCTTATTGTATTAGCCTATCAGTACGTATGGGTCATTATTCATGTACTGATGTGACCAGTCTGGACAGTCCATGGACCGTTGAGTTAAATCCTTCCATTCACTACGGATAAGGCTGATCATATAAGCCTATCAATACCTATGTGTCGATTTTTCATGGCCTGATTGACCAGTTTAAACAGTCCTTGGTCCTTCCATGCAGTACGGATGGCTGATCGTATCAGCCTATCAGTACGTATGGGTCATTTTTTATGTACTGATGGGAGGAATCTGGAAAGTCCATGGTCTGTTGAGTTAAATCCTTTCATTCAATACGGATAAGGCTGATCATTTTAGCCTATCAAGACGTATGTGTCGATTTTTAATGTCCTGATGGACCAGTCTGGACATTCCTTGGTCCTTCATGGAATTACGGATGGCTGATCGTGTAAGACCCAATCCTGGATTCCTCAATCCAACCAGACCGCGGTCTTACCAAACAATTCTAACAAGTTTGATTCCATTAATTCCGATTCAAGACAATATTTTCCTAAGTATTTATCAGAGATTTGAGGTTCATTGACAACAGAATACAAGCGGAAGCAATAAGGAAAATGGATACACCATAGATACATAAAACAGAATCAAACATCATTCATTCGTTCAGCAGAAACAAGTTGCACAATTGGCTAAAGCATAAGTTCACAAGTTCCACAATAGACTACAAAGATAACACGACAGTTATGTATGACCCATTCACCACACATCTTCCCATGGCCTGAGTCCTCATGGTGCCTTTCCTTTACCACGGTCCATGTCTGTACATGATACCAACACAATCACACAACACAAACACATGATCAGTTTATTACACAAGAATACTATCAAACTGCATGGTTGGAATCGATTCTAAACACCACTTTACACATCAATGACACTTCTGGCCATTTTCAAAAGTACTCCAAAATTAATTAAAATTAATTAAAATTAAGGAAAACTCATTACAATTCCCAACTAAGAGATTCCCTTGATCAGAATCCAATTAATCAACCCATACCATATGGATTCCGATCATGATCAGTCAAATAAATCAAAACTGAACATCACCAAATCAATTCCGAAAAACTAATTAAAATTCATGATAACTATCAACTAAGAGATTACCAAAAGGAAATTCTCAAATTCAGCCTAGATCATATAAATCTCGGCCAAGATCAGTCCGGCCAAGGCCATGGACTATTATCACTAATTTGATCCGGCCAACGACTTAAATCGGTGTCTTCATACCTGAAACATCAACATCCAATACCACAACAAGAAATAGATGAAGAACAGAGTATAAGATCAGAGTAAGGTGTAACCATTCGAGCCAGACAGATCCATAACCACATATGGCTTAACCATCGGTTATGTTCACTGGTTCTTGGCCACACCTCTCACCTTAGGATTACGATCTCCAGGGGCCGACTCCTTCTCCTTCTCCATGTCCTTTTATTTTTATTTCTGCCTTGTATCCATCCTTTTTCCAACTTCACAGACTGATCCGACCGGAATCAATCAAAGGAAACACCACAAATCGGTTTCTCTTTTTCTTTCTCTTTCTCTCTCAAAGTTTTTCTCTGAGTTTTCTCTGGTTTCTTTGGATACTATTTCGACCGACAGGAGTAAAATGGAGAAGAAATCGATTATAACTTCCTTTCCCAACCGCCTGGACAAGCAATTTCTCAAAGTAAAGAAAAGAGAGTATTTTCGTCCCATAACCGTCCACAAAATCGATTCAAACTTAAACCAAACCGGATCCAATTAATTACCAATTAGCAATAACCGATCCCAATCAGACCCACCGGTTCGGTCCGTAACCGCTCGGATCCGACCACACTGATCCGAACCAGAACAATCCTCCCAGCTTAGATGAACTGTCCCATAACTGTTCCCATATGAGTGAGGTAATATTCCAGCTCCTGTGAGCTGATCAAGTCACTGTAAACTGATCTCTAGCTGACTGAAGTCTTGTGAGCTGATTTCCATCTGCACTTAGCTGATTGAGCTGAACCCGAACCTCATACAACTTCCGGTTCACTCTTCCAACACTTTTCTTACTCATCTTTCCCATTTCCTAGTTAAGTCTCAGTTCTATGATGCACTTAACCCTCATTCCGGACCATGGAACGCTTGTCTCCAGGTCTTACGATCTGACTGGTGCGGTTCCTCGCACCATGGTCCGTCCGGACGATCCTATCTAGGATCGGGGAATGGACAAGTCTCCCCCACTAACATTAGATTGGTCCTCGAATCCGAGTTGGTAACACTGTGGTTATCCACGGCTGGAAGTGTTGATCCTATGGAGTCATATGAGTGGAGGAGTCGGTTGGTTCGTAACTTCCGCTCAACTCGTTGTCCTTAAGATTACCAGAAGGACATTGCAGTGCACTTATTGGAAGGTGATGAAAACAACTGGTGGTTGTCTCTTGACAAGGGTACCAGTGGTACCATTGAATGCTTTGCTGATTTTGAGGTTGAGTTCAACCACAAGTACTTTCCAGCTGAGGCTTGGGATCGTTTGGAGTCTAAGTTCTGGGACTTGGTCCAGGGATGCAGGACTGTTCGTGAGTATGAGGAAGAGTTCAACCGGCTCAGGCGTTATGTGGGTAAGAAGCTGGAGGACGAGGCAGTACAGGTCCGTAGGTTCATCCAAGGCCTTATGGCTGAACTCTGGACCTTCCGCACTTTCCACACTGTCTCTGAGTTGGTGGAACGGATGACTATGCTGGAGACCAACCTTGCTGAGGAGGTCAAGCAGAAAGTGAAGAGTTGGTGGTGTCCACGGCTCAAAGTAGTGATAAGAAGAGGAAGAGAGACTCGGCTGAGGAGGGTATAACCTCAAGTGGTAGGTCTGAGTGCCCTAAGTGTGGAAGATACCATGGTGGTGAGTGCTGGAAGGCCATGGGAGCCTGTACTCGCTGTGGTAAGATGGATCACTCTGCCAAAAACTGTCCAAGTCCGGCAAGTGACTCTAGGACTTGTCACCATTGCGGCCAAAAGGGACACTTCCGCAGGGACTGTGCCAAGATGCAAAGCGGACAGAGTAAAGGGCGTGCATAGGCAAGTAATCCGGTTCAGAACCGCGGCCAGAACTCAGCACCGCGTGTGTACGAGATGTCCAAGGATAAGGATGAGGCTCAGCCTTACAAGGCTATCACTGGTACAGACTTGGACCATGGTAAAGGAAAGGCACCATGAGGACTCAGGCCATGGGAAGATGTGTGGTGAATGGGTCATACATAACTGTCGTGTGAACTTATGCTTTAGCCTATTGTGCAACTTGTTTCTGCTGAACGAAGGAATGATGTTTGATTCTGTTTAATCTATCTATGGAGTATCTATTTTCCTTATTGCTTCTGCTTGCATTCTGTTGTCAAATGAACCTCAAATCTATGATAAATACTTGTTAGGATTGTTTGGTAAGACTGCGGTCTGGTTGGATTGAAGAATCCAGGATCGGGTCTTACAAATTGGTATCAGAGCTACACACAGATGGCTTAACCATTGGTTATGTTCACTGGTTCTTGGCCACACCTCTCACCTTAGGATTACGATCTCCAGGGATGACTCCTTCTCCTTCTCAATCTCCTTCTCTTTGTCTTTCTTCCTTGTATCCATCCTTTCCAACTTCACATACTGATCCGACCAGAATCAATCAAAGGAAACACCACAAATCGGTTTCTCTTTCTCTTTCTCTCTCAAAGTTCTTCTCTGAATTTTCTATCGTTTCTTTGGATACTATTTCGACAGAAAGGAGTAAAATGGAGAAGAAATTGATTATAACTTCCTTTCCCAACCGCCTGGACAACAGTGTCTCAAAGTAAAGAAAAAGGGAGCATTTTCGTCCCATAACCATCCATAACTGCCCATTGGCGGTTTCTCCATTTCTTCCTTTCCACAAAATCGATTCAAACTTAAACCAAACCGGATCCATTTAAATACCAATCAACAATAAACGATCCCAATCAGACCCACCGGTTCGGTCCATAACCGCTCGGATCCAACCACACTGGTCCAAACCGGAACACTCCACCCAGCAGAGATGAACTGTCCAATAACTGTTCCCCGCTGAATGAGCTAATATTCCAGCTCCTGTGAGCTGATCAAGTCAATGTGAACTGATCTCCATCTTAGTGAAGTCTTGTGAGCTGATTTCCAGCTGCACCTAGCTGATTGAGCTGAACCCGGAGGTCATACAGCTTCCAGTTCACTCTTCCAACACTTTTCCTACTTATCTTTCCCATTTCGTGGTTAAGTCTCAGTTCCATCCCGACAATCCTATCTAGAATTGGGGACATGACAAGTCTACCCCACTAACATGAGATTCGTCCTCGAATCCGAGTTAAGTATTTCTTCAGGAAGAAATTGTTTATACCACTCTGGATACTCAGCCTTCATTCTTGCCTCCGTTTCCCAAGTGATGAGGTTTTCACCATTTTAATCCCACATAACTTTAATCATGGGAACCGTCTTCTTTCTCAGTGCTTCTACAATCCGAACCGGCCTTGTCTCTAAGGTGAGGATCTTTCCTAGATCAGCAGGGATCTCAGGCAAAACAATGTACTGGTCCGTCAGGCACTTCCAGAGTTGGGATAGATGGAATACATTGTGATATGCATCCATTGTCGATGGCAAGTTCAACTTTTATGCCACTGCACCCACTCTCTCTATGATCCTGAACGGACCTAAATACCTAGGATCCAGTTTCTTTCGTCAAGAAACCCTGGTCCTACCCTTGAAGGTAATCATTTCCAGTTCTTGGACTTGGTCCAGGGATGCAGGACTGTGCGTGAGTATGAGGAAGAGTTCAACCGGCTCAGGCGTTATGTGGGTAAGGAGCTGGAGGACGAGGCAGTACAGGTCTGTAGGTTCATCTGAGGCCTTAGGTCTGAACTCCGGACCTATTTCTCAGTCCGCACTTTCCACACTTTCTATGAGTTGGTGGAACGGATGGCTATGCTGGAGACCAACCTTGCTGAGGAGGTCAAGCAGAAAGTGAAGAGTGTGGTGGTGTCCACGGCTCAAAGTAGTGACAAGAAGAGGAAGAGGGACTCGGCTGAGGAGGGTAAAACCTCAAGTGGTAGGTCTTAGTGCCCTAAGTGTGGAAGATACCATGGTGGAGAGTGCTGGAAGTCCATGGGAGCCTGTACTCGTTGTGGTAAGATGGATCACTCTGCCAAGGACTGTCCAAGTTGGGCAAGTGACTCTAGGACTTGTCACCACTACGGCCAAAAGGGACACTACCGCAGGGACTGTCCCAAGATGCAAAGCAGACAGAGTAAAGGGCGTGCAGAGGCAAGTAAGCCGGTTCAGAACCGCGGCCAAACCCCAACACCGCCTGTGTATGAGCTGTCCAAGGATAAGGATGAGGCTCAGCCTTACAAGGCGATCACTGGTAATATTCTAGACTTATACTTTTCAATTCCTGTAGAATTGCATGGTATGGAACCTAGGATGGATAGATACTTTGGTTGGGTCTTGTGTAGGGACCTTAAGTATAGGTGGTGTGGAAACACATGTACTTTTCGGAACTGGACCTACACACAGTTTTGTGAGTCCAGATATGGTCAAAAAGGGAATGTTCTAGTATGGAATCTGGAATAGTTCTGACATAGTGGTTGCTGCTGGTGGGCAGATGATGAATCCACTACATCTGGTTAAGAACATTCCAGTGATTATCTTGGACAGGCCGATGCCTGTAAATCTGATTGTTGTCACCCTAAAGAATCATGAGGTGATCTTGGGTATGGACTAGCTTGGAAAGTATCGGCCAACTCTTGATTGTCACTGGGGAAGGGTGCAATTTGAGAATCAGTTTGGACCGCCGATACAATTCTAAGGGATTAAGCCAACTTTTTGTTGTTTGGTGGTTTCAGCAGTTCAAGTGGAAAGGAGGCTTGGAAATGGTTGTTAGGCCTTTTTGGCTACCATTTACACCAATGAGGTCGTAGGGGGTGGTGACCCGGAGGGGATACCGTTGGTCCGGGAGTTCCAGGATGTATTTGGGGCACTACAGGGCATTCCCCCTGATAGGGCTGACCCATTTGTGATAGAACTTGAACCTGGAACGGCCCCATCGTCCAAAAGTACATATAGAATGGCTCCAGCCGAGATGGCTGAGCTGAAGCAGCAACTAGAGGAGTTGCTGGATAAGGGTTTGTACGCCCTAGTGTATCACCTTGGGGAGCACCAGTCCTATTTTTGAAAAAGAAGGATGGTAGCTTAAGGTAATACATTGATTATCGGGGGTTGAATAGGGTGACTGTGAAGAACAAGTATCCATTACCCCGGATTGATGAGTTGTTGGTTCAACTCCGTGGAGCTAAGTGGTTCTCCAAGATCGATTTGGCTTCTCGATATCATCAGATTCCAGTTGCGCATGATGATATAAGAAAGACCGTGTTCCGAACTAGGTACGACCACTTTGAGTTTGTGGTCATGCCATTCGGACTGACCAATGCACCAGCTGCATTTATGAAGATGATGAATTGTATTTTCCAGGAGTACTTGGATGAGTTTGTGATTATCTTTATTGATGATATACTCGTGTTCTCCAAGACAAAGGAAGACCATGAGAGGCATCTCCGGGCAGTGTTGGGACGCTTGAGGGAACATAAGCTCTTTGCTAAGTTAAGCAAGTGTAGTTTATGGCAGAAGAGCATTGGTTTCCATGGACACATAGTGTCTGCTGATGGAGTGTCCGTTGATCAAGAAAAGATCAAGTGTATACGGGAATGGCCTCAGCCAAAGAGTGCTACTGAGATAAGAAGCTTCTTGGGATTGGCTGGCTATTACCAGAAATTTATCAAGGGGTACTCGAGCATAGCTCAGCCTATGACTAAGTTGACAGGAAAGGACGTGAAGTTCGCATGGTCTGAGGATTGTAAGAGGAGTTTCTCAGAACTCAAGGACATGTTGACTAGTGCACCAGTCCTGGTGTTGCCTAAGGCGGATCAGCCATATGTGGTGTATACTGATGCATCAATCACTGGACTTGGATGTTTCCTGACAAAGAATGGGAAGGTAATAGCCTATGCATCTCGACAGTTGAGAAAGCATGAAGGGAATTATCCGAGCCATGATCTGGAAATGGCAGCTGTGGTGTTTGCCTTGAAGATATGGAGATCATACTTGTATGGAGCCAAGGTGCAGAAACTTACAGACCATACAAGTCTAAAGTATATTTTCACTCAGCCTGAGTTAAACTTAAGGCGAAGGAGATGGATGGAGTTTGTTGCAGATTATGATCTGTACATAGCTTACCATCCAGGAAAGGCTAACCTGGTGGCAGATGCCTTGAGCCGCAGGAGAGCGGAGGTATCAGCCGAGAGGGAGACTGGGGAACTGGAAGAGATGGTACGGTCACTGCATCTCAACACATTGGCTGGACAGGATGGGCCTTTGGGGTTGAGGGCAGTGGATCAAGCTGATCTACTTACCAGGATTCGTGAAGCTCAAGGCTTGGATGAGAACCTTAAAAAGGTTGCTTCCAACGACAAGACTGAGTACCAAACAGAGACTAATGGTACCAACCTGGTCAATGGAAGGATTAGTGCTCCTAACAATCAGGAACTGAAGGAGGAGATTATGAGGCAGGCTCATAAGTATAAGTTCTCGGTTCACCCAGGACTGAACAAGATGTATAGAGATCTGAAGAGGTATTACCATTGGGTGAGGATGAAATCTGATGTTGCTGAGTGGGTGGCTAAGTGTCCTACTTGCCAACTAGTGAAAGCAGAGCATCAGGTTCCCAGTGGTCTACTTCAGAACTTACCCATACCGGAGTGGAAGTGGTATCACATCACAATGGACTTTGTGATTGGGTTTCCTACAACCAGGAACCAGAAGGATGCGGTATGGGTTGTGGTTGATCGTTTGTCCAAGTCTGCTCATTTGCTACCATTTCGAAAAGGGATGGAGTGGATCAGATTGTGAGGATATACATGGATGAGATAGTGCGGTTGCATGGTGTTCGAGCAAGCATTGTCTCGGATAGAGATCCAAGGTTTACATCTTACTTCTGGCAGGCTTTCCCGAAAGCCTTGGGAACCAGAGTAAACATGAGTACATCTTATCATCCTAACACGGATGGACAGTCCGAAAGGACCATTCAGACCTTGGAGGACATGCTAAGGACACGTGTTTTAGACTGGGGAGAGTCTTGGGAGAAACACTTACCTTTGGTGGAATTTGCATACAATAACAGCTTCCATACCAGCATTGGCATGCCGCCATATGAGTCTTGGTATGGTAGGCCATGCAGGACACCTCCCAAGTGGGGGAGCGTAGCATGTTGACTCCAAACGATCCCAAGCCTCAGCTGGAAAGTACTTGTGGTTGAACTCAACCTCAAAATCAGCAAAGCGTTCAATGGTACCATTGGTACGCTTGTCAAGAGCCAACCACCAATTGTGTGCATCACCTTCCAAGAAGTGCACTGCAGTGTCCATCTAGAAATCTTCAGGACATCGAGTTGAGCGGAAGTTACAAACCAACCGACTCCTCCACTCATCTGCCTCCATAGGAGCAACACTTCCAGCAAAGTGTTTGGTTCCCAACTTGGAGATGTGCTCCAAAACCTTCAGGTAATCCATACGGGGAACAGGCCTAGCTGGTGGATCGATCTCAACAACCTCAGCTACTTGCCTCGGACGGACACCAGTCGCCTGAGAAGCCACACAAACCGGAGGAGTAACCTCTGCCACAGGTGGATTCACCATCAGGGTGAGCATCTGAGTCAAGGTCACCATCTGAGCTCCCATAAGTTTCATAGGATCCAGTAGTAGGTTCCTCATAGATTTCTCAGCTACAACCTCCACACCAGCAATCGAAGCATTGTCTGCACCAATGCCCGGATCATCATCATCAGCAGCATTGGATGATACAGCATCGTCCACTTAGACTTGTTCTTGCTGACAATCCTCAGCATTCACACGAGTCTCAGTAGGAAGGATTGGATCCACTGGAAGTCCGGTCTCATTGTTACCCAACTCCACCTGAGCTGGTAACACTGTGGTTGGTATGGTTCCAGCTGGTAACACTGCGGTTTTAACAGCACCATCCTGTCCCACGGTTCCGGATGCTCCAGCCGTATCCTTTCCTCTCTGAGTCTTAGTCTTCTTAGCAACCTTAGGATTCAAAACACACACAAAGGTTATTTCACAACAGAACATACAAACCTCAAAACAATCCTAAGTTAAAACATTTCAAGCAATCATATCAAGTAAAACAATCCTAACCAGTCAGATTCCAATTATTCCAGTTCAGGTGTAATATTTTCTAAGTATAAATCAGAGTGTTGAGGTTCATTGACAACATAATACAAACGGAAGCAATAAGGAAAATAGATACTCCATAGATAGATAAAACAGAAACAAACATCATTCCTTCGTTCAGCAGAAACAATTTGCACAATAGGCTAAAGCATAAGTTCACAAGTTCCACAATAGACTACTAAGATAACACGACAATTATGTATGACCCATTCACCACACATCTTCCCATGGCCTGAGTCCTCATGGTGCCTTTCCTTTACCACGGTCCAAGTATGTACATGAGACCAACACAAGCACACAACACAAACACATGATCAGTTTATTACACAAGAATACTATCACACTGCATGGTTGAAATCGACTCTAAACACCACTTTACACATCAATGACACTTTTGGCCATTTTAAAAAGTACTCCAAAAGTTAAATAAAATTAAGAAAAATTCATTATAATTCCCAACTAAGAGATTCCCTTGATCAGAATCCAATTAATCAACCCAGACCATATGGATTCCGATCATAATCAGTCAAATAAATCAAAACTGAACATCACCAAATAAATTCCGAAAAACTAATTAAAATTCATGAGAATTTATGATAATTATAAACTAAGAGATTCCTAAAAGTAATTTCTCCAATTCGTCCTATATCATATAGATCTCGGCCAAGATCAGTGCGGCCATAAACATTGACTATTATCACTAATTTGATCCGGCTAAGGCCTAAAATCGGTGTCTTCATACCTGAAACATAAACATCCAATACCACAAAAAGAAATAGACGAAGAACAGATTATAAGATCAGACTAAGGTGTAACCATCCGAACCAAACATATCCATAACCACAGATGGCTTAACCATCGGTTATGTTCACTGGTTCTTGGCCACACACTCACCTTAGGGTTACGATCTCCACGGGCCGACTGATTCTCCTTCTCAATCTGCTTCTATTTGTCTTTATGCCTTGTATCCATCCTTTCAAACTTCACAGACTGATCCGACCGGAATCAATCAAAGGAAACACCACAAATTGGTTTCTCTTTTTCTTTCTCTCTCAAAGTTCTTCTCTGAGTTTTCTCTGGTTTCTTTGGATACTATTTCGACAGACAGGAGTAAAATGGAGAAGAAATCGATTATAACTTCCTTTCCCAACCGCCTGGACAAGCAGTTTCTCAAAGTAAAGAAAAACAGAGCATTTTCGTCCCATAACCGTCCATAACCGCCCATTCGCGGTTTCTCCCTTTCTTCCTTTCCACAAAATTGATTCAAACTTAAACAAAACCGGATCCAATTAAATACCAATCAACAATAATGGATCCCAATCAGACCCACCGGTTCGGTCCGTAACCGCTCGGATCCGACCACACTGGTCCGAACCGGAACACTCTTCCCAGCTAAGATGAACTGTCCAATAACTGTTCCCAGCTAAGTAAGCTAATATTCCAGCTCCTGTGATCTGATCAAGTCACTGTGAACTGATCTCCAGCTGACTGAAGTCTTGTGAGCTGATTTCCAGCTGCACCAAGCTGATTAAGCTGAACTCGGACCTCATACAGCTTCCGGTTCACTCTTCCAACACTTTTCCTACTCATCTTTCCCATTTCCTGGTTAAGTCTCAGTTCCCTGATGCCTTTAACCCTCATTATGGACCATGGAATGCTTGTCTCAAGGTCTTACGACCTGACTGGTGGGGTTCCTTGCACCATGGTCCGTCCGGAAAATCCTATCAAGGTCTTACGACCTGAAAAGTCTCCCCAACTAACAAGAGATTTGTCCTCGAATCCGAGTTAAGTGTTTCTTCAGGAAGAAATTGTCTGTACCACTCTGGATACTCAGCCTTCATTCTTGCTTCCGTTTCCCAAGTGATGAGATCTTCACCACTGTAATCCCACACCACTTTAATCATGAGAAGCGTCTTCTTTCTCATTGCCTTCTATGACCGATCTACGATCCGAACCGGCATTGTCTCTAAGGTGAGGTTCTTTCCTAGATCAGCAGGGATCTCAGGCAAAACAATGTACTGGTCCGTCAGGAACTTCCGGAGTTGGGATACATGGAATACATTGTGATATGCATCCATTTCCGATGGCAAGTTCAACTTGTATTCCACTGCACCCACTCTCTCTATGATCCTGAACGGACCTAAATACCTAGGATCCAGTTTCTTTCATCCAGAAACCCTGGTACTACCCTTGAAGGTTTGAACCTCAAACTGAGTAAGATTGTTAAGTAAGACTGCGGTCTGGTTGGATTAAGGAATCTAGGATCGGGCCTTACACGGACTGTCCATGGTCCGTAGAGTTAAATACTTCCATTCAGTATGGATAAGGCTGATCATATCAGCCTATCAGTACGTATGGGCAATTTTTCATGGCCTGATGGACCAGTGTGGACAGTCCTTGGTCCTTCCAGGCAGTACGTATGGCTGATCGTATCAACCTATCAATACGTATGGGTCATTTCTCATCTACTGATGGGATTAGTCCGGATAGTCCATGGTCCATTGAGTTAAATCCTTCCATTCAGTTTGGTTAAGGCTGATCATATAAGCTTGTTAGTACGCATGGGTCGATTTTTCATGGCTTGATGGACCACTCTGGAAAGTCCTTGGTCCATCCAGGCAGTAGGGATGGCTGATTGTATCAGCCTATCAGTACGTTTCGGTCATTTTTCATGTACTGATGGGACCAGTCTGGACAGTCCATGGTCCATTGAGTTCAATCCTTCCATTCAGTATGGATAAGGCTGATCATATCAGCCTATCAGTACGTATCGGTCGATTTTTCATGGCCTGATGGACCATTCTGGACAGTCCTTGGTCCTTACAGGCAGTACGGATGGCTGATGTTATCAGCCTTTCAGTACGTATGGGTCATTTTTCATGTACTTATGGGACCAGTCCGGACATTCCATGGTCCGTTGAGTTAAATCCTTCCATTCAGTTTGGATAAGGCCGATTATATCAGCCTATCAGTATGTATGAGTCGGTTTTTCATGGCCTGATGGACCAGTCTGGACAGTCCTTGGTCCTTTCAGGCAGTACGGATGGCTGATCGTATCAGCCTATCAGTACGTATGAGTCATTTTCCATGTACTGATGGGACCAGTCTGGACAGTCCATGGTCTTTTGAGTTAAATTCTTCCATTCAGTACGGATAAGGCTTATCATATCAGCCTATCAGTACGGATGGGTCAATTTTTCATGGCCTGACGGACCAGTCTGGACCTATCAGGGGGTAATCCCTGTAGTTACCAAAACACATCTGCAAACTCCTTAACCAACAGAATCCCATTTGGGTTACCACCCCTTTCGACTCCCTTTGTGGCGATTGTGGCTAGATACGCCTCACAACCTTGTTTCAGCAACCTTTCCGCACGGACTGCTGATACCACAAAGAATTTCGGAGCCGTTCCTTTTCCTCTAATGTAATCGGGGGTCCATCCCCACCCTTAAACCGAACACAACCACTGTGGCAGTCTATGGTGTCCCGATACTTTCCTAACCAGTCCATGCCTAAGATTATCTCGTAATTATTTAGGGGGATAACAATGAGATCCACAAGCATTTTCCTGTCTTGGATCGACACAATAATGTTTTCAATCAGTTCTAGCAAATGCATCACTTGCCCACCGGCATCATTCACTATCCTGCCACATTCCCAAGTTCCCACATGGAACAATCACTTCCCGATCAGTTCCGGACTCGCAAAACTATGTGTAGCCCCTGAATCGAAAAGCACGTGTGTTTCCACACCACAATTATCTAGGGTCCTTACATGAATCCCATTTCTAAGATGTCCACTCTTCCCGCATCGGAAGCAAGTACTGCTATCCCCACTAGAAGGTGTACTCTGCCCATAACTGGGTTGAGAGCAATCCCGAGTCCCATGCTCCAAATGAGAACGCTGGACTCCAAGCTGGCATTTGTATCCACATATTGGTCTCTTGGGAACTGATGTCGACAATGTTGATGGCCACCATGCTGTCTGATGAGATCTTGATGATTTCCGGCAGTGGTGGTTCAATGATCACCACACAAGATGAGCTGATCTCCATTTCCTCCCACAGCTCATTGCCATAGCCATACTGGAAGTTGAATGAGTCGGATGAAGCTTGAGTAATGGCTTCCATGCCTTGGAAAAAGTTCATACCCTCCAAATGATCAGATTCTTCTTCAATCTCTTCAAGTACTTCAACTTCCTCAAACTCGGATGACCCGGTTTCACGCAAACTCTTGGTGCTCTCGAACACATTCTCATCTTCACTTCCTCAAAGTTGGAATCAGACTCTGACTCACTGGATGAGGTCGATTAACTTGACCCATCATAACCGACTGCTCCAGACACTTGCCCAACTCTTCATAACCGTACCAAATTCTTCATCCTTGATACACTCCCACCCTGTCGATTACCAACACCAGAAACTGCAACACAAGATAAGAGTGAGGTCCTAAAATCCCAAAAACTGATCTAACATACCTAGTCCTATGCAGAGGACGTGCCAGGGAAGTTCCCTAGTAATGTTGTTTGTGACTCCTTTTGACTCGACTGAGAGAGAAGGCACAGGGGGGTTGTAAGCTTCTAAAACTCATCCTAAGGGTCCTATTTATAGCCAGAGTGGGGTGGGAAGACTTGACATGTGTAGTTCCACTTGTCACCAAAATACACCCCAAATGCATTCATGCATGCAAGGAAGTACACTGAAACAAACCATTTACGTCCCATCTTATAGAAGATAAATCACCTTCCAATTTAGGTTAATTGTACCAAAAATCAGCACGAAATGATTCCCAAGTTTAGTTTGCACCTCACCACTTTTTAGGCCCAAAATGGCCTTTAAGCTTAACACATGTGAAGACTACTCCTTAGCTTTGTCTCCCTTGCTCCTGCAGACCACAATATGTAGGGGAAGAACCAATGCATGGTCGTTTTCGTGTCTGACATGTTTCCATTAGCCTTCTTTCTCCTTAACTAAACCACCAAAAAGACTCATTTTGACACCTTTGGGTCTTCAATCTTCTAACATCTTGTCCTTGTGTTTCAGCCCAGTCAAATACTTCCCTTGGGCCCTAAATGAAGCTTAGATGTCGTGGGTTTCATGTAGTGAAGCCTTTCTTCAGTCCATTGTTCTATTACCAATTGTAGTCTATTTTGGGAACAAATGGTATCTCCATGTCTTCTTGTTCTCTAGATGTCTTTTTCCCTTGATTTCATCACCATAAAATCCCTTGATTTATTCCACACCATGTCCAGGATTGAAGGAATTTGGTCCCCTCCATGTGGCATGCTCCTATTGGTTGACCGAATGGGTTATATGGACCAATGAGGTTCATTCTCTTTCCTTTGACTTTAGTTGACTTTGACTTCTGAGTTGACCATCTCCAGAAGTTGAGGAAATGTGTAAAACATTACTTTGAACTCCTTTCCCATGTTTCTAAAACTCAATTTGGCTTCCTTTGACCTTAACTAGCTCGTTTCAACCATATCGGCCAAAATTGTCTTCCTCCGGACCATCTTGGTTTTGTCTTTACCAACCTCTCAAATATGTTTTCAAATACCTTAAATAAGGTTCCTAGATTGACTCCCTAACTCCTTGATTCATAGTAGCCACCTTTGTCTTCTGTCCGTTACCAAACCTCTGCATAAACCATCTCTGAAACCTCTACGGACGATCTCCTTAAGGGCCCATACAAACTTGATTCTGATTCGACCAAATGTCTTCCACTATCCCAACATGATGATTGAGATTGAGTCTTACTTGAATTGTTGACTTTGGAAATTCTCCATGCTCGACCATGACCATTTTGTAGCTCAAATTCTTTCCTTGGGATCAAATCTAATTTTTTTTGCTTGACCGTTCTTCACAACTCCTCGGCCAAACCTGTAGTCATAACTCTATATAGCATAATACTCCAAATGTAGGTCGATCCTAAGTTGTTGACTTTGCGTTGACTTGATACCCTTGACCAGGGGTATTACACCGACTGTGCTTGTTAATCATTACTCCGATCCCGAAGGCCAACACAGCAGGACCGAAATACTATGATGTTATCCCATGCTAATGTATACAAAGCGTAGGCTTGCTTTGAACACTCTAATTTCTTCAAAGTAACAGCGCCAGAGGAACGACCTGGCCAGTTAAGTCCAGGAGCGTATCACCGCCAGAAGGGACAAGCCAACCGGTGCTCACCAAAGGCGGACCGGGGGACCCATCCCAAGTTTCAACTACGAGCTTTTTAACTGCAACAACTTAAATATACGCTATTGGAGCTGGAACTACCACGTCTGCTGGCACCAGAGTTACCCTCCAATGGATCCTCGTTAAAGGATTTAGTTTGTACTCATTCCAATTACCAAACTCAATGACCCTCGTATTGTTATTTATTGTCACTACCTCCCTGTGTCAGGATTGGGTAATTTGAGTGCCTGCTGCCTTCCTTGGATGTGGTAGCCATTTCTCAGGCTCCCAATCCGGAATCGAACCATAATTCTCTGTCACCCGTTACCACCATGGTATGCCGCTATCCTACCATCGAAAGTTGATAGGGCAGAAATTTGAATGATGCGTTGCTAGCACAAAGGCCATGTGATCCGTCGAGTTATCATGAATCATCTGAGCAACAGGCATAGTCAAGGGACCCGAACCTTTTTCGTACTATCAGTACGAGTCTGACTCGACTTCCTTGACCAGACTAAGGCCAATTCCAAGTTTTCATACTTAGAATTATTTTCAGCGTTTTAATTCATTTTCCAGACAAGTCAATCAAGCATATTAAGATTTGAATAGATAATCAGAGTTTCGAGTTAACAAGTTATTACAAGTTAAACCCATCCTATATTTACCCAAATCCACCATCCTTCCTTCCTGCCTTAGTCCCGCGGTCAAGCTATGTCTTTACCCTTGCGGGTTTGATCCTGATCTGCATCCAAAACAAAGGAGGCATAATCAACATAATTCTTAGTGAGAGCGGTCATCCCGTCCCACTTAGCCAAGTAAAGCAACCGAGTCAGTAACACAGTAATCGGACCCAATCGAGCCCTAGCAGGCCAAAACGGCTCTAGGCGCATGAACTGATCCAGATGCGTTTACTCCAGGAATCAAGAAGAACACAAGGTTCACTTGAGGATTGTCTTGTAGAGGCTGCGGGAACACAAGTTGTTTGCCAAACTTAGCAAGTGCAGCTTCTGGCAAAGAGAAATTGGTTTCTTGGCTCATGTGGTTTTAGACAAGGGGGTGTCTGTGGATCACGAAAATATCAAGGCTATTGCGGATTGGCCTAGACCAAGGAATGCAACTGAGGTAAGAAGTTTTCTGGGACTGGCTGGATACTACCGACGTTTTGTTAAAGGATTTTCTAGCATGGCTCAACCGATGACAAAGCTGACTGGGAAAGTTGTTTAGTTCGTTTGGATAGAAGATTGTGAATTGAGCTTCTCCAAACTCAAGGAAATGTTGACAAGTACTCAACTACTGGCTCTTTCCTTCGATAATGAGCCATATGTGATTTACACTGATGCATCCAAATTTTGACTTGGGTGTGTTTTGATGCAGCAAGGCAAGGTGATTGCATATGCATCAAGACAGCTAAGGAAACACGAGGTAAACTATCCTACACACGACCTCGAGATGGCTGCAGTCGTGTTTGCACTGAAGATATGGCGGTCTTACCTTTATGGTGCAAAGGTCCAAGTGTTCACGGACCATAAGAGCTTGAAATATATCTTCACTCAACCGGAACTGAACCTTAGGCAGGAGGTGGATGGAACTGGTTGCAGATTATGACTTGGATATTGCCTACCATCCGGGAAAGGCAAATCTGGTTGCTGATATGGAAGAACTGGTCCACATGGTCGGGACATTGAGACTTGTTGCCTTAACAGACGGAGTGGAGCCGTTAGTTCTTGATGCAGCGGATCAAGCGGACTTGCTGTCTAGAGTCTGCCTTGCTCAGGAAAGCGATAAGGATCTGATCAAAGTTTCAAAGAATGAGAAGACTGAGTATCAGACTTCGAACAATGGGACAATTTGGTTAATGGATGGGTGTGTGTTCCAAATGATAAGGAATTGCGGGAAGAGATTCTTAAGGAAGAACATCAGTCAATTTTTTCGATACATCCAGGGTCAAAGAAGATGTATCGTGACTTGAAGAGATATTACCACTAGGTCAAATTGAAGAGAGATGTTGCGAAATGGGTAGTCCAACCTGCCAATTGATTAAAGCAGAGAATCAAGTCCCGAGCGGACTACTCCAGAGCCTACCCATCCCAGAATGGAAATGGGGTATGATCACGATGAACTTCGTGACCGGCTTGCCAAGGATAGAAGGAAAGGATGCTATCTGGGTGATAGTGGACAGACTAACCAAGTATGCGCATTTCTTAGCAATCAACAAGTCAGCCAATACAGAGGTACTAGCCAAGTTATACGTGGAGCAGATTGTCAGACTTCATGGAGTTCCGGTAAGCATAGTGTCAGACCGAGACTCCAAGTTCTACTCGGCATTCTGGAGAGCAATGCAGAAGTCTATGGGAGCAAAAGTTCACATGAGTACATCATATCATCCACAAACAGATGGACAATCTGAAAGGACAATCCGAACACTCGAAGACTTACTGCAAGCTTGTGTTCTGGATTGGGGAGAAAAATAGGATCAGTACTTGCATCTGGCTGAGTTTTCATACAACAACAGCTATCATGCGAGTATTGGCATGTCGCCATATGAAGCACTGTATGGACGACCATGCAGAACACCTCTATGCTGGAACCAAGTGGGGGAGCGCAGAATTTTTGGTTGAGACTTTGTGGAAGAATGAAAATGAAAATGAAGGAGTCTCAGGACAGACAGAAGAGTTAAACAGATAAACGCACAAAAAAGAACTTGTATTTGAAGTAGGCGATGTGGTTTATCTCAAGACCGTCACATACAAAGGCAAGGAACGGGCAACAAAGAATGCAAAACTTAGTCCAAGATACATGGGACCATATAAGATCCTGGAAAGGATTGGAAAGGTCAAAGCTGGAACTACCCCATAAATGGGTCAGTTCCATAATGTGTTACATGTATCTATTCTGAGGAAATGCATAAGTGACCGAGACAATGTGGTTGCGGAACCACCATCCGACTTAAGATCAAACCTTACTGTACAGGGACGTCCAGTCTGAATCATCGGCAGGAGACTTGTAGCGCCTGTGTTCCGAGGATCGAAGCTAGGATGATCCAAGGACTGACTGGTTGGGCAGTGGGACGTACTGAATGGGTTGGATGATGCTAGAAAGATCTGGCCAAAGTTGGACGGACTGACCGTGGGTGGATTCAGAGAGTTGGATCGATGTCTGATCAGGTAGCGGATAGAATGAACCCATAGTTCGGATAAGCTAGGATCGGATCTGTTTTTGAGAAAACAAAGCTCGGTCAGTCGTTCTTATGCTTGCATTATGGTTAAGTAGTTCGGTTTACGAATGTTCAGAAGTGTTTGGACAGCTCGATGAAGAATCCAGACAACGCAAAAATTTTGGACAAGGATGGTCGGATCCGGACAAGTGTTGTCGGATTCGGACAGGACGGTTGATCTGGTCGGCTTAGTCTTTGATCTCAGAATCCAACAAAACGGTTAGGAATGTCCGACTGAGCTGAAATGAGCTGATTCAGGTAGTAACGGTTGGATTCAGACAGAGCGGTTGGACTGGTAAGCTGGGACAGTCAGCTTAGCTTGAATTTTTTCGTCTAAGTAAAATTGGGCGAGAACGGTTATTTTCCGGAAAGGGAAAACCTCGCACTGGGATGCTTTCGAGCATGGGGTGATGGTTATTGATCAAGAACCGCGAGGAAATAAGCGGGAACCATTTTATGGGTGGTTTCTCGGGCCTAAACCGCCCAACTGCTCATTAAATCGTCTCCTTTGCTTCATTTCTTCATGTCCGACTGCGAAAAACTCTAAAGAAAACCAGAGAGTGATTTCGAGAGAGAAAGGTCCGATCAAGAGAGAAACTCTTATATTTGGCTGGATCGATCAAGTCCGAGTCATGTACGATCGTCTGTTGGGTGATTCTGACTGTCTGAACGTTCGAAGATCGAGAGGGAACTACGCAAGAGGTGTCAGGAAGACCAAATCAAACCGAACATACCGACTCTAAGATAGGGTGAGTGTGCGACCGTAGCCTAACGTACTGAATCGTAGTCCGAAAGATCTCGTCTACAAAGCCTATAACGAATTCATCCAGGTAGTCTCTGAAGACGTTATTCATCATTTTCATGAAGGCAGCATGGGCATTGATCAATCCAAAAGGCATGACCACAAACTCGTAATGCCAAATGCCCAATGCCTTTTGGATTGACCAATGCCCCTGCTGCTTTCATGAAAATGATGAATACCGTCTTCAGAGACTACCTGGATGAATTCATTATAGGCTTTATAGAAGACATCTTTCATACTACGATTCAGTACGTTAGGCTACAGTTGCGCACTCACCCTATCTTAGAGTTGGTATGTTTGGTTTGATTTGGTCTTCCTGACACCTCTTGTGCAGTGACCTCTCAATCTTCGAAACGTTTAGACAGTCGGAATCACCCAACAGACGATCGTACTTGACTCGGACTTGATCAATCCAGCCAAATATCAAAGTTTCTCTCTTGATCAGACCTTTCTCTCTCGAAATAGCTCTCTGGTTTTGCTTAGAGTTTTTCGCAGTCGGACATGAAGAAATGAATCAAAGGAGACGATTTAATGAGCAGTTGGGCGGTTTAGGCCCGAGAAACCACCCATAAAACGGTTCCCGCTTATTTCCTTGCGGCTCTTGATCAATAATCATCACCCTGCGCTCCAAAGCATCCCAGCGCGAGTTTTTCCCTTTCCGGACAATAACCGTTCCCGCCCAATTTTACTTAGACAAAAACTCGAGCTAAGTTGACTTTCCCAGCTGACCAGTCCAACCGCTCTGTCTGAATCAGACTAACCTTGTTTGAATCTAACCATTACTACCTGAATCAGCTTATTTCAGCTCAGTCGTACATTCTTAACCGCTTGGTCGGATTCTGAGATCAATGACTAAGCCGACCAGCTCAACCGTCCGGTTTGAATCCTACAACACTTGTCTGGATCCGACCATCCTTGTCCAAAAATTCCGCTTTGTCTGGATTCTTCATAGAGCTGTCTGAACACTTCTGAACATTCGCAAACTGGACTACTTAACCATAACCCGCGCGTAAGAACGACTGACCAAGCTTTGTTGGCTCAAAAACAGATACGATCCTAGCTTATTCGAACTATGGGTTCATTCTATCCGCTACCTGATCAGACATAGATCCAACTATCCGAATCCACCCACGGTCAGTCCGTGTAACTTTGGCCATCTCTTTCTAGCATCATCCAACCCATTAAGTACGTCCCACTGCCCAACCAGTCAGTCCCTGGATCATCCTAGCTTCGATCCTTGGAACACGGGCGCTACATAGAGCCTGCGTCGACCTTTTATCTAATAAATGCATCCCTTCCAGAAGTTGGGGTTTGTTGCACATATTAGCTCTAGAATTACTACGCTTATCCGAGTAGTAGTTACAATCAAACAAACTATAACTGATATAATGAGCCATTCGCAGTTTCACAGTCTGAATTCGTTCATACTTACACATGCATGACTTAATCTTTGAGACAAGCATATGACTACTGGCAGGATCAACCAGGCAGCATTCATAAATCACAGCAAGACCATATCAAATTCCCACAAACACTAAAAAAGTGGGAACAGACAAGGACTTGACCATCATCTTTTGTCCGAAGATAAACGTGCTTAGCGGGACAAAATTACTTCGAGTCACCACCATAATCTTTCCCCAACCGAGATCTCAGATAACAGCTTATTCACCTTTGCAAACAATGCATATTTTATGCAAAGATGCAAGGATCACAAGTGCCAGCTTTTGTGTTCATGACATCCCCATCAAAGGAGATACCACAAACAATATTTAAGCAAATCTTAACAATTCCTTTCAGATAGGTACGCAACACAGTCCCCAGATCAAGTTAACAAGCATTAATATGCTTGTGGAGTAACTGAGAAGGATAGGTTGTCTGTAGTTGGGTGCACGAGTACAAAGCCTATAAACACTAGCTATCCAATCACCACTATTACGCCAAATTTTCAATTGCCCCGCTAACATCAATCTTTCCAACAGCTGGAAGATGAATGAAACCAGGACAAGTCCGCACAAGCGCGAAAATCAGATATTAGGGGCAAAACTGCCAACCAAAAAGTCAAATCAGATATCAGTACGTGTGGGTTGATTTTTCATGGCCTGATTGACCAGTCTGGACAGTCCTTGGTCCTTCCAGGAAGTATGGATGGTTGATCGTATCAGCCTATCAGTACGTATGGGTCATTTTTCATGTACTGATGGGACCAGTCCAGACACTGTCCATGGTCAACTGAGTTAAATGCTTCCAATTAGTACGGATAAGGCTGATCATATCATTCTATCAGTACGTATGGGTTGATTTTTCATGGCCTGATGGACCAGTCTGGACAGTCCTTGGTCCATCCAGGCAGTACGGATGGCTAATCGTATCAGCCTATCAGTATGTACTTTCATGTACAGATGGACCAGTCTGGACAGTCCATGGTCCGTTGAGTTAAATCCTTCCATTCAGTATGGATAAGGCTGATCATATCAGCCTATCATTACGTATGGGTAGATATTTCATGGCCTAATGACCTGCCTGGACAGTCCTTGGTCCATCCATGCAGTACGGATGGCTGATCGTATCGGCCTATCCGTACGTATGGGTCATTTTTTATGTACTGATGGGACCAGTCCTGACAGTCCATGGTCCGTTGAGTTAAATACTTCCATTCAGTGTTTGAGGACTTTAGTCAAATTCCCGACTTTGTAAAATAAATAAAGGTATGTTTGTTTAATAAATTCCCTGTAGAACGCTAATATATTGTTTTGTCCAAAATTAACACAACTCTTAACCAAGGTACGGGTTGGCAAGTCTGAGGCCAAGGTCAAGAGGGACGGTATTGTGGCCGGACTAGTCAAGACTTTGAATTTGTTTAGAGTTTTTTGGCTGGACGGACTACGGTACTTGTCAAAATTGTGACGGTTTCGGGTCGTTCCGGGTTAGTCCAGCCTAGGACGGTCCAGGTATGTTACAGTCGTGGGTATTCATATTTCATAGCCAGAGGTGAAATTCTTGGATTTATGAAAGACTTACAACTGCAAAATCATTTGCTAAGGATGTTTTTTTTAATCAAGAACGATAGTTGGGGGCTCGAAGATGATCAGATACATTTCTAGTCTCAACCATAAACGATGCCGACTAGGGATCAGCGGATGTTGCTTTTAGGACTCCGCTGGCACCTTATGAGAAATCAAAGTTTTTGGGTTCCGGGGGGAATATGGTCCCAAGGTTAAAACTTAAAGGAATTGACAGAAGGGCACCACCAGGAGTGGAGCATGCGGCTTAATTTGACTCAATACGAAGAAACTTACCAAGTCCAGACATAGTAAGGATTGACAGACTGAGAGCTCTATCTTGATTCTATGGGTGGTGGTGCATGGCCATTCTTATTTGGTGGAGTGATTTGGCTGGTTAATTCCGTTAACGAACGAGACCTCAGCCTGCTTACTAGCTACGTGGAGGCATCCCTTCACGGTCGGCTTCTTAGAAGGACTATTGCCGTTTAGGCCAAGGAATTTTGAGGCAATAACAGGTATGTGATTGTAAAGCCCGCTCCTGAGGTTCAATACCCACATGGACCCGCGGCCTTACCATAGACCATCACATTGTATTTGATTCATATTCTAGTCTTTGTTTATCTTACTTAGTTATTTCATTGTAAATGTATCCATAAACAATTCAACAACAAGTATGTCAATGGGTAAATCGGTTGTATTAATTAAAATAACTGAGATTCATTTACAAGAACCCAGTTGCAATATAGGCTATCATAAGTTCATTCCTAACATGATCTACCCAAACACAACACAAATTCTCGCTGAATGAGCCTTCAAGGCTCCTTGGCTTGATCACAATCAGGCTCAGTTCCTGAAAACACATATCAACAAGTATTAAGACATGAACCGATATCCTATCAATGATCTAGCAGAGCATGGTTCGGTTCCTATGCCTAAATACTCAAACCTAACTATTACATATTATATATCAATCGACCATAACTTGGAAATCCATCCAAGCACAACCTCATCTCACTAAACCACATAACCAGACCGTCCATGATCCATTCAGACCACACGGCTGAGTACACGGACTGGCCGGTTCTATTCCTTCAGTTAAAGACCCTGTTTCTGCATGAAACAATCCTCCTGGTTCCTTAGTCAATCAACCAACCATACCCACTGACCAAACAATCCATTGGAAGTCTTCCCGGATTCCCTTAGTTACGGTGAGCAAACCGGGAAGAGCCCAACTTGAAAATCGGACGTCTTCGGCATTAAAATTGTATTCTGGAGAAGCTTCCTAAGCGACGGACCAGGGCCAAATTACCAGGAAAGGGGCGCCAGAGAGGGTGAGAGTACCGTTGTGCCTGGACCATGTCCCACCACGAGGTGCTGTCTACGAGTCGGGTTGTTTTGGAATGCAGCGCCAATAAGGCGGTAGATTCCGTCCAAGGCTAAATATGGGCGAGAGATCGATAGTGAACAAGTACCGCGAGGTAAAGATGAAAAGGACTTTGAAAACAGAGTCAAAGAGTGCTTGAAATTGTCGGGAGGGAAGCGGATAAAGGGTAGCGATGCGTCCCGGTCAGATGTGGAACGGAGCAATCTGGTCCCCCAATCAATTTGGGGAGTGGACCTACACGGATTAAGGTGGTGGCCTAATCCCGGGTGATGCGGCCATCAAATCAGCAGGTGAACCTGAGGTCGAGGTAACATCTTATTCAACCAGTCTAGGCGCCAACCAGGATGTATGTGCACTAAAAATACCATATCTTCCTAACCCGGTGGGAATTCACCATGAAACTAATTTCTTGGATTTTACACTCAAATAGAGTCCAATTCCAATTGGAATCAGCCCAAAATATATCCGGACCAGAAAGAATTGAATTTTTTAAACTGGAGATTTTCCAGCCCTTCCATCTGCGAGGGTCCGAGTTTATAATCTGTTTCACGCCCAATGAAAAAGCATTTCGACCCAAACCAAATCATGGACTTCTGTATGGATCCCTTATATTTCCAGTAAGCCCACTATCAGGAGAAATGGACACGGAATCATGAAGTTAGGATTCAATTCCCAAAACCGGCCAAACCAGTTCTACACATGCCTTAATTGGAAGCTAACCAGTTCAATCAGCTTCAAACAAAACATTGGCGACCAGGAGAGTTTCTACACAATCCAAGACATCCAGAATATCAATCCAACCTTCAAGGATAGCATTCCACCCTTCAACCTTACACCAGCCGGCATGTGATCAAGAGGATCTTCATTTACTTGAACTTACCATATCGGGAAGCAATTAGATTTGAAGGATTTCAAGACCAACGGCTATATCTACACGACCAGGACCTTCTGAGCATCTTTTAAATGAACCAAGACGTCCCAAGACACCATGCGTTGTTGCCCAAACTTTCCAGATTCAAGAAGATCATCAAATTCCTCATTTCAAGCCTAAATCCCTTTATTCTTTCTAATGGCTAGTTTTTCATTTCATTTTCTTTCTTTCTGATTTTTAGCATTTCATTCATTGTATCCAGAGCCTATATAAGCTCATTGTCGACCATTGCAAAAAATAAACGGCTATATCTCCACGACCAGGAGCTTCTGAGCATCTTTTAAATGAACCAAGACGTCCCAAGACACCATGCCTTCTTGCCCAAACTTTCCAGATTCAAAAAGATCATCAAATTCCCCATTTCATGCCTATATCCCTTTATTCTCTCTAATGGATAGTTTTTCATTTCATTTGATTTCTTTCTGATTTTTAGCATTTCATTCATTGTATCCAGAGCCTATATAAGCTCATTGTCGACCATTGCAAAAAATCACCTTTCAATCAATAAAAAGCATACATATGTATTTTCAGTCAAAGCGTGTTCTTTGAGTTATTCATTAGTTTCTAAGTGTGAGATACATTAGGAGGCTATAGAGATCGTGGTTCATAGGTTCCTTGAGAGATTCATAAGCCTTTAGACACAAATTGAGAGAGTCAATCAGCACCCACGGATTGAGAGAGTCAATCATTAGCCATCCAATATCATCCTTCCATCATCCATCTTCAAACAACTATCCATCAACCATTCCATCTCTTTATCTTTTAGTTTTTGTTCTTATTTTCATTATTCATAAACTCACTGTTAATCCTTTGTTTCAGGTTATCTTGGACGTGAAGGGACAGTAATTCATCCATCAACCACCTTCATCATTACCGATTCCTCCACCATAGCAACTTCATCGACCATCTCACCATCCTAGCTTCTGGGGCTGTATCATTTGGTATCAGAGCTTTAAAAGCTCCGGACCCAGGTTATATAAATCCTATCTATCATTGTTAGTTTTAGTTTGCTTAGTTTGCATTTATAAAAATTGAAAACCCATAAAAATTGTCATTTGTTTCTATTTTGCATTTCTGTCTTTTTGTGTTCTTATTGAAAAGTAAAAGAAAGAGAAGGAATTTGGTTAGTTTGATCCACGAAATCCCTTTGTTTTAATAATCTAGGTGTTTCATTCATTACCCCTAGATGCATTTGCCATGTTTGAATTTTTGCATTAGTTTATTTCCATAGTCAGATAGTATTCTGAAATTACATTAAAAAAGAAGAAGTTTATAGTCCATCCGTACTGCCTGGAAGAACCAAGCACTGTCCACACTGGTCCATCAGGCCATGAAAAACTGACCCACATGTACTGATAGGCATATATGATCAGCCTTATCCATACTGAATGGAATGATTTAACGCAACAGACCATGGACTGTCCAGACTGTTCCCATCAGTACATGAACATGGCCCATACGTACTGATAGGCTAATACCGTCTGCCATCCGTACAGCCTGGAAGGACCAAGGAATGTACAGACTGGTCCATCAGGCCACAAAAGAATCGACCCACACGTACAGATATGCTGATATGATCAGCCTTATCCGTACTGAATGGAAGGATTTAACTCCACGGACCATGGACTGTCCAGACTGGTCCCATCAGTACATGAAAAATGACCCACATGTACTGATAGGCTAATACGATCAGCCATCCGTCTTGCTGGATGGACCAAGGACTGTCCAGACTGGTCCATCAGACCATGAAAAATCGACTCATACGTACTGATAGGCTGATATGATAAGCCTTATC
>MU107318.1:37762-49020 GCA_012274485.2 Sinapis alba
GTCCCAGCTATACATGAAAAATGACCAATAGGTACTGATGACTGATACAATCAGCTATCCAAACTGCCTGGATGGACCAAGGACTGTCCAGACTGGTGCATCAGGCCATGAAAAATCTACCCATACGTACTGATAGGATGATATGATCAGCCTTATCCGTACTGAATGGATGGATTTAACTCAACGGACAATGGACTGTACAGACTGGTCCCATCGATGCATGAAAAATGACACATACGTACTGATAGGCTGAGATGATCAGCTATCAGTACTGCCTGGAAGGACAAAGACTGTCTAGACTTGTCCATCAGGCCATGGAAAATCGACCCACACGTACTGATGGGCTGATACAATCAGCCTTATCCGTACTGAATGGAAGGATTTAACTCAATATATCATGGACTGTCCAGACTGGTCCCATCAATACTGGAAAATGACACATACGTACTGATAGCCTTATATGATCAGCCATCCGTACTCCCTGGATGGACCAAGGACTGTCCAGACTGGTCCATCAGGCCATGAAAAATCGAGCCACACGTACTGATAGGCTTATATGATCAGCCTTATCCGTACTGAATGGAAGGATTTAACTCAACGGACCATGGACTAGCCAAACTGTTCCCACCTATACATGAAAAATGACCCATACATACAAATGACTGATACGATCAGCCATCCATACTGCCTGGATGGACCATGGACTGTCTAGACAGGTCCATCAGGCCATGAAAAATCTACCCATTTGTACTGATAGGATGATATGATCCATAACATCCCCGATCCTGGATAGGATCTCTTGGATGGATAATGGTGCGAGGAGACGCATCAGTTAGGTCATATGACCTAAAGACAAGCATGTCATGGTCCAAAAATATTGTTAAGGGAATCAGATAGTTGGAACTTAATCAAGACAAGGAAGAGTCAATCTCAAAAGAGTTGCCCGAGTAATCCGGTAGGTGGACAAGGTCCGGATGAAGCTCAACCAGCTAGGTGAAGCTGGGAGGTAGCTCACACAGTATAGGTAAGATCACTGGAGCTAGTGGACTATCTCACCCATCTTAGTCATCTAGCATTAAACTAATCTCAGCTAGGAGGAGTGTTCGGACCTTGGGCAGTTGAACTATTCCGGGCTGTGGTCGGATCAGGTGGATGGGCAGTGTGGTCCGGCCATTGGGGCAATGGATCAGGTGGCCCATATGCTCGGTCCAGTGGCTGGGTATTTGGTCTAGACTCGTTGGGGATCTTCCAGGGGACAGTAACTGGCCAAGGGATGGCAAGGGAGGCAGTTATGGTCGATGGGGTTCGGAGGGAGCAAGAGGTGCCCATTCACCTACCAAATGGCACCCATTCGGGCAGGGCAGTTACCCACACCTTCTTATATAAATATAAAGGGTTGGGCATGAAAATTTCCATCATTTACTCATAGGAAACACAGAGAAAAGTCAAGAGAGACAAGAGAAGAAAGAGAGAGAGATTGGCCATAACAAGGCCGATATGATTGTTTGGTGAATCCGGCAAGAAGGATTGCTTGTGGGAAGGAAAGGCCGACTAGTATAGATACAAGAGGCAAGCCAGATATTCTATCCACTTCCTAAAACACTAATAAAAACAAAGAAAAACAAAGGTATGTATGGATTAAACAATCCAATACCGAAATTGGTGTGAAGGCAGCAAAGAGGAAGTTTTGTTGGCAATCAAAGGGGAAGTTGTGAACGACCCTTTGATGGAGTTTGATAATGGATGATCTCGTCCTAGGATTTCTATGTGTCTGGGGAACACACACAAATATCCAGGAGAGAAGAGAGAAGGCCAGACTTCACTCTCAATGGCATGAACATCCTTGAAGGTGAATGCAGTGCATAAACTTATTTCATGGGAGTTCCATGGATGGGAAGAGAGGCACGACTTTTGAATGGATCTTATCTTTACTGTAAGTATATGATAAGAATTGATATATTTTTAATCAAGAGAAGTATGGCCGTTCATGATTAGGGATGACACAAGATCTACAATCATCATTGATAAGGTAACATGTTTACAAGTACTTTCTAGTTATATTTCTGTCTCTTGTGGTGTGGTTAAGGAAAAGTATGGCACGCCCCTTGAAGACAATATATTTTGATATACACTAAGGATCCAGGACCCTGAGAGAAGGGGTGAATCATTGCTGATCTAACTCATCCATGTGGGATGATAGTTAGATGATATTCATTGGATGTTGATCCATGATGGATCATGGATTGTTGTTGGGTTTGATCATGGTGTGAACCACTGATCCGGCCCATTGAGGAGGCACATGGGATTCCTAGTATAAGGGGAACCATGTGGAGTGCAAGTTCCAATTCGTCTGGAACCAACAGAAAGCAAAGGAGATGAGTAAGGCTAGTACTTGTTGGAATAGACCACAACTATTGAGCTGGTGTGTTTGTACAAGAAGGCCGTGTGTGATCTGGTCATGGGCAAGGATGGACGACCTGATCCTTAGATGATGGGTCAAGGTGGCTGATCTGATTGATCAAAGGATGCACCGGTTGTAACAGTAAGACTGATCAGTTTAATTGGGACATGGTTCCATGGCTGGTTAGGTATGTGTGAAGACTCATCAGTTCTTTCATGTGGGGTGGTTGGTTGATTGACTTGGGATCTGATGGCCATTATTATTCCATGAGAGGACTTGGCTCCAGAGGAGCGTACTCATAAGACATGGAAGCACTGAACCATGGCTTCAGCCAGTTCAGTTCATAAGACATGGAAGCACTGTACTGATTGGACTAGTCATTTTCGAATTTCTTATCATCTCTTCATATTTCATACATTTAGTCTGTTCCATTATTCCATTGCCTCAAAAAAAATAAAAAAAATCATCTAGTCTTGTTTGCATTAGTTTCATATAGTTATTTTTCGGTTATTTGCATTTCTTACAAAAAATAAATAAATATATATTGTTATTACATTTGTTACTTGCCATTCCTTTGCTAAATTCTTGCTTGCATATTTCTTATTAATCTGATTTAAATTCGTGCATATCATTATTTTTCATTCAAAAAAAAAAAAAAAGAAGTGAATTTTCCATTTGTTTTCAAAACTTAAAAAAAAATAATAATACAAAGTTTCCATTTTTCTTTATTCTTCTTTCCTTCTTTTGTTAAGGCACGAATTTATTCTTCTTTTCTCTGTTTATGCAAGGTAAACCTTGAGAAAACACATAGAAGAAGCCATGGAAGATTACTCAGAAGAAGAAGACTTTTTTGACTCAAGCCAAGACTTCAATATCGATGAAACCGACCAAGCAAGGCCAGTAAGGAGGGTAGCTGTGAAAGAGCTTGGTATACTGATGAATACTCTAGTTCAGAGTATGGAGACTGCCCTGGTGAAGAAAGTCCTGAACCTGAACTACCAGACCACTCTCAAGGCAATACAAGATTGTACAAGAAAAGAGTTGGCCAAGAAAATAAATCATGGAGCAATGACACTGATTCTGAAATCAGTAGGGAAGAGGAAGATGGACATGATACATATCCTAACCAGGATTACAATTTTTCAATATAGCACTGAAGTCAGCCAGCTATGGAGTTACTCCATACAAAGTGCTAGTCAAGCCTAAACCCACCAGCACTAAGAAAGCTTAATGAACATTATCTGCCTCAAGGAAGCAAGTCAGAACAGGACGTGGGAACCCACCTGACTATCTAGCCTTTTCAGGGTCTATCAAGGATCCTGAGGCCTATTTAAAATGGGAGGCCAACATGAAGCAGTGGCTGCGAGCAAAGAGCATTCCTAAGGAAGAGAAGGTATCATATGCTCTTGCTATGCTTATTGGAAAGGCATACACTTGGTGCAAACATGAAGATTCCCAGACCTACTAATCTAATCCAGTTCTTAATTGGGGATATCTTAAGGCACGCACGTATAAGAAGTTTGTAAGGAAGCTAAGGACCAGCAACAAAACTCACACAAATCCTATGTACCAAGAAAATCAGTGGGGGTTGTCAACATCAAAACCGAGACAAGCTGTTGAACCAAAGCACGCTTACTCTCCTAACCCAAGGAAATATTTCTCCACTTTACAGAAACAAGAGGAGGTTAAGACCAGTTCTCCTGAAAAGAAGTATCAATGCTGGACAAGCACCACATCAAAGCCCCATTATCAAGCAACAACAAGGAAAGAGATGTCTATCTCAAACCCAGAACTTGCTTTTATGCATATGAATGCTCACGACCTTAATCTCAAGAAGGTGACATCAGGTGTCCTTACACACCACAAAGGAGTTGTGAAGTCGGCCCAACAGAGAAGGTTCAAAAGAAACCAATATTTACTCTTTTGATGAAATCACAAGGGCTACAAGAAGTATGTCAAAGGTCCAAAGAGATTCTCAACCATGAAGAGGACATAAAAGGCTAAGGTAAGTCCTTTAACTCTAAAAATTTAAAAGATCAGACATGTTATAGATGTCATAGACATGGACACTTTGCTGTTCTTTGTCCATTTAAGAAATCGAAAGAAACATCACTAGGAGAGAAAACTGAAATGTCAAAAATAAGAGATAATTTAATTCAATCTGATTTGTTGGTTTCCAATGCTTGTATAATGCACTTTTCTATGTCAAAAAGTGGTAATACAGGTCCTAAGGAGCGTGAGTCCACTGACGGAGAACCACCAGGAGAAACTCTTGTGATGGGACAGAATAAAGCTCAAGTCATAAGGCCATACATGTTGCCTGAAAATGACCCATACGTACTGATAGGCTTATACGATCAGCCATCCGTACTGCCTGGATGTTCCAAGCACTGTCCAGACTGTCCAGACTGGTCTATCAGGCCATGAAAAATTGACACATATGTACTAATAGGCATATATTATCAGCCTTATCCGTACTGAATGTAAGGACTTCACTCAACGGAACATGGACTGTCCGACTGGTCCCATCAGTACATGAAAAATTACCCATGATAGGCTGATACGATCAGCCATCGGTACTGCCCGGATGGACCAAGGACTGTCAAGACTGGTCCATCAGGCCATGAAAAATCGATCCATACGTACTGATAGGCTGATATGATTAGCCTTAACTATACTGAATAAAAGGATTAAACTCAACGGACAAAGGAATGTCCGGACTGATCCCATTAGTACATGAAAAACGACCCATACGTACTCATAGGCTGATACGACCATCCATCTGTACTGTCTGGAAGGATTTAACTTAACGGACCATGGATTTTCTAGACTGGTCCCATCAGTTCATTAAAAATGACCCATACGAACTGATAGGCCGATACGATCAGCCATCCGTACTGCCTGGAAGGACCAAGGACTATCCAGCCTGGTCCATAAGGCCATAAAAAAATTGACCCAGACGTACTGATAGGCTGATATGATCAGCCTTATCCGTACTGAATGGAATGATTTAACTCAACGGACCAAGGACTGTCCGGACTGGTCCCATCAGTACAAGAAAAATGACCCATACATACTGATAGGCTGATACGATCAGCCATCCGTACTGCCTGGAAGGACCAAGAACTACCCATACTGGTCCATCATGCCATAAAAAATTGAACCAGACGTATTGATAGGCTGATATGATCAGCCTTATCCATACTGAGTGGAAGGATTTAACTCAACGGACCAAGGACTGTCCTGACTGGTCCCATCAGTACAAAAAAAAACCACCCATACATACTGATAGGCTGATACTATCAGCCATCTGTATTGCCAGGAAGGACCAAGATCTATCCATACTGGTCCATCATGCCATAAAAATCGACCCAGACGTACTGATAGGCTGATATGATCACACTTATCGATACATAATGGAAGGATTTAACTCAACGGACCATGAACTGTCCGGACTGGTCCCATCTGTACATGAAAAATGACCACACAAACTGATAGGCTGATACGATCAGCCATCCGTACTGCCTGGATGTCCAATGAATGTCCAGACTGGTGAATCAGGCCATGAAAAATTGACCCATACGTACTAATAGGCTGATATGATCAGCCTTATCGGTACTGAATATAAGGACTTCACTCAACGGACCATGGACTGTCAAGACTGGTCCCATCTGTACATGAAAAATGACCATACGTACTGATAGGCTGACACGATCAGCCATCCGAACTGCTTAGATGGACCAAGGACTGTCCAGACTAGTCCATCAGGCCATTAAAAATCAACACAGATGTACTGATAGGCTAATATGATAAGCCTTATCCATAGTGAATTGAAGGATTTAACTGGACGGAACATGTACTTTCCAAACTGGTCCCGTCAGTAAATGAAAAACGACCCATACGTACTGATAGGCTGATACGATCAGCCATCCGTACTGCCTGGAAGGACAAAGAACTGTCTAGACTGGTCCATCATGCCATGAAAAAATCGACCCAAATGTACTGATAGGCTGATATGATCAGCCTTATCCGTACTAAATGGAAGGATTTATTTCAATGGACCATGGACTGTCCGGACTGGTCCCATCAGTACATGAAAAAGTACCCAGATGTACTGATAGCCTGATACGATCAGCCATCCATACTGCCTGGAAGGGCCAAGGACTATCCAGACTGGTCCATCAGGCCATGAAAAAAAGACCCATACGTACTGATAGCCTGATGTGATCAGCCTTATCCGTACTTAATGGAAGTATTTAAATCAACGGACCATGTACTGTCCGGACTGGTCCCATCACTACATGAAAAATGACCGATATGTATTTATAGGCTGATAAGATCAGCAATCTGTACTGCCTGGAAGGACCAACGACTGTCCAGACTGGTCAATCTGGCCATGAAAAATAGACCCATACGTATTGATAGGCTGATACGATCAGACATCCGTACTGCCTGGAAGGACCAAGGACTATCAAGACTGGTCCATCAGGCCAAGAAAAATGGACCCATACGTACTGATAGGCTGATATGATCAGCCTTATCCGTATTGAATGGAAGTATTTAACTCAACGGACCATGTACTGTCCAGACTGGTCCTGTCAGTAAATGAAAAATGACCCATACGTACTGATAGGCTGATACGATCAGCCATTCGTACTGCCTTGAAGGACAAAGGACTGTCCAGACTGGTCCATCAGGCCATGAAAAATAAACCCATACGTACTGATAGGCTGATATGATCAGCTTTATCTGTATTGAATGGAAGGATTTTACTCAACGGACCATGAACTATCCATACTGGTCCCATCAGTACATGAAAAATGACCCATACGTACTGATAGGCTGATACGATCAGCCATCCGTACTGCCTAGAAGGACCAAGGACTATCCAGACTGGTCTATCAGGCCAAAAAAATTGACCCATACGTACTGATAGGCTGATATGATCAGCCTTATCCGTATTGAATGGAAGTATTTAACTTAACAAACCATGTACTTTCCAGACTGGTCCCCTCAGTAAATGAAAAACGACCCATACATACTGATAGGCTGATACGATCAGCCATCCGTACTGCCTGGAAGGACAAAGGACTGTCCAAACTGGTCTATCAGGCCATGAAAAATAAACCCAAACATACTGATAGGCTGATATGATCAGCCTTATCAGTACTGAATGGAAGGATTTATTGCAACGGACCATGGACTGTCCGGACTGGTCCCATCAGTACATGAAAAATGACCCATACGTACTGATAGCCTCATACAATCATCCATCCATACTTCCTGGAAGGGCCAAGGACTATCCAGACTGGTCCATCAGTCCATGAAAAATAGACCCATACGTACTGATAGCCTGATGTGATCAGCCTTATCCGTACTGAATGGAAGTATTTAACTAAACGGACCATGTACTATCCGGACTGGTCCCATCAGTACATGAAAAAATTGCCATGCAACTAGGCATGTGGAGAACGAGTTGTCGCCGCACATGCGACCGAAGCCATGCGGATGGACACACGGCTTGATTCTGATTGGCTGATGCTGCCTATAAATACCCAAGACACCCACCTCATTTAAACATATTCAGACCACTTCACACCTACTTAAATACTTGCGAGTTTCGGTCGTTTTCGAGCTTTTTTGTTAGTTTTTGAGAGTTTCTGAGAAAATTTACTTTACCAGTTTTGAGTCGACATCTAGAGAAGGTTCTGCTCAAGTGAAGATCATTCAAGACGTGAATCTACTTGAGAAGGTTGAGAAAGGGTTTGGATCACAGAAGACGGATTTGGGGTCAAGGCCACGTTCAACCAAAAATAGGGAGTTATGATCAATTGATTGCTGAGTTGTTTTCATGCAGGTTCCCGTTACTTAAAGTTAGATCATGGCAGGAGGCGGGATCTAACTTGGTAACGGTTTGACTAGTTAATAGTTAAGCCTAATTAATCTCGGTTGATTGAGTTGATAGCATGCTTAGTTATTGCTTGGGAACCATAGTAGCATGCTAATGGTTAGGTTGATTGGTTAGGTAGCGATTGGTGAATGCTTAGATATTATCTGTAAGTTATGGATAGTTAGGTATTCTGGAATTAGTCTTAATGATGGATTCTAGAACATATGTGAATCTGTTTATTTCGATTAATACTGAGAACCTTGTGTTATATTACCGGGTTTAGTATTAGTCATATATTGGCCGACAGCATTTGTGTAAACCACAATGCTAGGCATGTATAGGGGTGAGTTAGTGTTCCTTCAGACCTCGTACCCGGCGGGTTCAAGGAAACCCCCTTATTCGCTTGATCGGGAAGACTCAGAGGAACGGGGTCATGGCCTAATGTGGTAGTGATTACACGACGGTGTAATGTGGCAGTGACCCGAAGGACTGTGGGCTGTCGCGCGGTGACCCGATGGACTGTGGGCCGCGGTCGGTTGAAAGTTCCTTCATCAAGCCTTTGTGGTAGGAAGATAGGATATTGCCTATGGTGAAGGAGGAACGTAACGTCACCAGGGCCCTACCTAGTTATATATTATATAGTATAAAAGGGATTGGTAATCCCTTGTTTGAGTTGAGAGCAAGTGTTTAGCGATTATCTTTTCGTATCGTTAATTTGGTTACTATTATTATCTGATGTGTATTTATGATGCTGCATATTATTCATTGTTATTGTGTTCATTATTGATAGGTGAACGTCTCGCTTTAGATTGTTTGGGGTGAGATAGCGAGGGGTTGTATTTATTAGTTTGGGGATTGTAACTCACTGAGTAATGCTAGATTACTCACTCCTCACTCTTTGTTGTTTTCAGCTGACCAGTAGTGAGCTTGTAGAGGTCGCGGGAAGTTTGGCAGGCTGGTCTAGATTTGCATCTTTTTGGTTAAAGCGTTTTCAGACTATAAGTATGTACTTTTCTCCCTTGGCATGCCCACTACTTATATATTGTTTTGTGTGTTGTGAACCATGTAAAATATATAAGATAAATAAACTGATTTTTTGTGTTAATGCGTTGTTGTTTCTGATATTAGCTTGTCCAAGCTAACACAATGTCATATTGGGTAAGGGTTGAGAAGCCTTAAGCTTTAATCTGACGGGACGTGTTAGTGGTCGAACTGGCCTAGTCACGAATTGCACCCTTTGTGACCTTGGCCAGATAGTTCCTAACCCGTCATGTAGCGCTCCTGAAACTTGGTAGACAGTTGGTCCATTGGTCATGTTCTTGTTTGACTGTTGGCCGGTAGTTCGACCCATACCTAGAACGGTTTGGGCGTGTTACATATATGGTCTGGATAGATTCATTGGATTTCGATTATGGGAATCTCTTAGTGGAGATCTTTTAGGAGTTTTAGTGAATTTTAATTAGTTTTTGGAGAACTTTTGAGAGTGGCCAGAAATGTACCTAAGACTTCCAAAAGGTTACTTAGTCTGTGGGGATGGTTGGTTGAATGACTAAGTACCAAAGTGAAGGGGTTTATGCAGGTATAAGAGAGCTCTACAAGTAGACGGGGAGTTGAGCGAAGCTACCTTGCAGCACGGTCAGCTGGAAAAGAGTAAATGGAACCTCAAGTTAAGTGGTTCAGCTCAGCTAGCTACATGAGCTAGCTAAACAGCTAAGTCAACTGGGACCGATGAGCTAACAAGCTCCGTGGATGTTGCAAAGGTATGATTTAGCAATTACTTGGATAAATTATAACTTGCTAAGATTTCTGGTAGAATGGTTAGGGGAATGGAACCTCAAATTGATATGACTTGATTCTTGTCAAGGATTGGTCTATAAAGTGAAATGGTAGTTAGGTGAACTGACAATGTCGTAGACGATCAGACCAGACGAGTACTTGATTGGAATTGGATAATGGGTTAGATATGATTATTCCGCTGTGTATTGTTATTCCCAGAAAAGACTAAGGTAGTCTTTAGCTAGTATCTAAGTAAACAATCGCCTTAAGGGCAAACTATAAAAGGAAAGGTTGAAAAATTAAAAGGTTCTGTCTGGGAATGGACCGAGAGACGTGAGGTATCAACTGCAGCCTAGTCGGCCGGGTTGGGGTCTTACAAGTTGGTATCAGAGCATGCTTTATCTTGTTAAGGATAGTGCTTGAAGATGTTGAGTTCCAAACCAAAATTATTTCTGTCTAGGCCATGTAAAATCGACACATACATATTGATAGGCTGATATGATCAGCCTTATCCGTACTGAAAGGAAGGACCCTTATGTACTGATAGGCTGATATGATCAGCCATCCGTACTGCCCGGAAGGACCAAGCACTTACCAGACTGGTCCATCAGGCCATGAAAAATTGACCCACGTATATTGTTAGGCTGATATGATCAGCCTTATCCATACTGAATGGAAGGATTTAACTCAACGGACCATGGACATTCCAGACATGTACCAACAGTATATGCAAAATGACCCATACATACTGATAGGCTGATACGATCATCCATCCGTACTGCCTGGAAGGACCAAGGACTTTCCAGACTAGTCAATTAGGGCATGAAAAATCAACCCATACGTACTGATAGGCTGATATGATAAGCCTTATCCATACTGAATGGAAGAATTAACTCAATGGACCATGCACTGTCCGGACTGGTCCTATCAGTACATGAAAATGGCCAATACGTACTGATAGGCTGATACCATCAGCCATCCGTACTGCCTGGAAGAACCAAGCTCTGTCCAGACTTGTCCATCAGGCCATGAAAAATCAACCCATGCATACTGATAGGCTGATATGAGCAGCCTTAGCCGTACTAAATGGATGGATTTAATGCAACGAACCATGGACTGTCCAGACTGGTCCATTCAGTACATGAAAATGACCCATACGTACTGATAGGCTGATACGATCAGCCATCCGTA
>MU107319.1:8094-26755 GCA_012274485.2 Sinapis alba
AGTCTTGGGAGAAACACTTACCTTTGGTGGAATTTGCATACAATAACAGCTTCCATACCAGCATTGCCATGTCGCCATATGAGGCTTTGTATGGTAGACCGTGCAGGACACCTCTATGCTGGACCCAAGTGGGGGAGCGTAGCATGTTAGGTCCTGAGATTGTGGAAGAAACCACTGAAAAGATCAGAATGGTCAAGGAAAAGGTGAAAGAGGCGCATGATCGCCAGAAGAGCTATGCTGACAAGCGTAGGAAACATCTTCAGTTTGAAGTTGATGACTTGGTGTATCTCAAGATGATTACCTTCAAGGGTAGGACCAGGGTTTCTGGACAAAAAAACTGGATCCTAGGTATTTAGGTCCGTTCAGGATCATAGAGAGAGTGGGTGCAGTGGCATACAAGTTGAACTTGCCATCGGAAATGTATGCATATCTTAATGTATTCCATGTATCCCAACTCCGGAAGTGCCTAACAGACCAGGACATTGTTTTGCCTGAGATCCCTGCTGATCTAGGAAAGAACCCCACGTTAGAGACAAGGCCGGTTCAGATCGTAGATCGGTCAGAGAAGCCAATGAGAAAGAAGACGGTTCCCATGATTAAAGTGGTGTGGGGTTACAATGGTGAAGATCTCATCATTGGGAAACGGAGGCAAGAATGAAGGCTGAGTATCCAGAGTGGTACAGTCAATTTCTTCGTGAAGAAACACTTAACTCGAATTCGAGAACGAATTTCATGTTAGTGGGGGAGACTTGTCATGTCCCCGATCCTAGATAGGATCATCTGTACGGACCATGGTGCGAGGAACCGCACCAGTCAGGTCGTAAGACCTTAAGACAAGCGTTACATGGTCCGGAATGAGGGTTAAGGGCATCAGGGAACTGAGACTTACCAGGAAATGGGAAAGATGAGTAGGAAAAGTGTTGGAAGAGTGCACTGGAAACTGTATGAGGTCCGGGTTCAGCTCAATCAGCTAGGTGCAGCTGGAAATCAGCTCACAAGACTTCAGTCAGCTGGAGATCAGTTCACAGTGACTTGATCATCTCACAGGAGCTGGAATATTAGCTCAGTCAGCTGGGAACAATTATGGGACAGTTCATCTCAGCTGGGAGGAGTGTTCCAGTTCGGGTGGTCGGATCCGAGCGGTTACGGACTGAACCGGTGGGTCTGATTGAGATTGGTTATTGTTGATTGGTATTTAATTGGATCAGGTTTGGTTTAATTTTGAATCAATTTTGTGGAAAGGAAGAAAAGGAGAAACCGCCAATGAGCGGTTATGGACGGTTATGGGACGAAAATGCTCCCTTTTCTTTACTTTGAGAAACTGCTCGTCCAGGCGGTTGGGAAAGGAAGTTATAATCGATTTCTTCTCCATTTTACTCCTGTCTGTCTAAATTGTAGAGAAAACTCAGAGAAGAACTTTGAGAGAGAAAGAGAAAGAGAAACCAATTTGTGGTGTTTCCTTTGATTGATTCCGGTCGGATCAGTCTTTGAAGTTGGAAAGGATGGATACAAGGCATAAAGACAAAGAGATGGAGAAGGAGAAGTAGTCGTCCCCTGGAGATCACAATCCTAAGGTGAGAGGTGTGGCGAAGAACCATTGAACATAACCGATGGTTAAGCCATCTGTGGTTATGGATCTGTCTGGTTCGGATGGTTACCGTTTACTCTGATCTTATGCTCTGTTCTTCATCTATTTCTTGTTGTGGTATTGGATGTTGATGTTTCAGGTACGAAGACACCGATTTTAGGCCTTGGCCGGATCAAATTAGTGATAATAGCCATGGCCTTGGCCGGACTGATCTTGGCCGAGATCTATATGATCTATGCCGAATTTGAGAATTTACTTCTATACATCTCTTAGTTGATAATTATCATTAATTATCATGAGTTTTATTTAATTTTTGGAGTACTTTGTAAAATGGCCAGAAGTGGCATTGATGTGTAGAGTGGTGTTTAGATTCGATTCCGACCATGCAGTGTGATAGTATTCTTGAGTAATAAACTGATCATGTGTTTGTGTTTGTGTTGTGTGATTGTGTTGGTCTCAGGTACAGACTTGGACAGTGGTAAAGGAAAGGCACCGTGAGGACTCAGGCCATGGGAAGATGTGTGGTGAATGGGTCATACATAATTGTCGTGTTATCTTAGTAGTCTATTAAGCAACTTGTTTCTGCTGAACGAAGGAATGATTTTTTTCTGTTTTATCTATCTATGGAGTACCTATTTTCCTTATTGCTTCTGCTTGTATTCTGTTGTCAATGAACCTCAAATCTCTGATAAATACTTTGGAAAATATCGTCTTGAATCGGAATTAATGTAATCAAACTTGTTAGGATTGTTTGGTAAGACCGCGGTCTGGTTGGATTGAGGAATGCAGGATCGGGTCTTACAGCATCGGTTGTATGAGTAAGACTGATCGGCTCTAGTGGGACATAGTTCCATGGCCGGTTAGGTATGTGTGAAGACTCATCAGTTATGAGTCATGTGGGTCGTTGGTTGATTGACTTAGGATCTGGTGAGTATTGATAGTCCTTGAGATGGACTTGTTATTATATCCTACAAAGGATGTTGAGGGATGCATGAGCCGAGAATAGCTATATGCATGTCATTTACCATTGAAGACTTCCTAAAGGTTGCTTGGTCAGTGGGGGTGGTTGGTTGAATGACTAAGTACCTAGGGGAGATTTTATGCAGGTATATGAGAGCTGGACGATTAGACGGGGGAGCTGGGGGAAGCTACCTCGCAGCTCGATCAGATGGACAAGAGAAAGAGGAAGCTCAAGTGAAGTGGTTCAGCTCAGCGGAGCTGGACGAACTAGCTGAATAAGCTGGGGACAGCTAAGACAATGAGCTAGCAAGCTCTGTGGATGTGGCCAAGGTAATATCTAGCAATTCTTGCATAGATCTAGATAGAATGGTTCAGGGGGATGGAACCTCGGAACTGGTATGACTTGGTTTAGGTAGGATCGACCTTTGAGCTAGCTGGTAGTTGAGAGTACTAACCATTAGCTGAGGTGATTCGACCGGACCAGTATTAGACTAGATTTAGTCCAATGGTTAAGTAGAGAATATTCCACTTTGCACAAGTTGAGCGGTTTGGTCAATGTGTGGACCGAGCGATGTAAGCATTCGACCGCGGCCTAGTCGGCTGGGTCGGGGTCTTACAAAACTGGTCCATCAGGCCATGAAAAATCGACCCATACGTACTGATAGGGTGATGTGATCAACCTTATCTGTACTGAATGGAAGGATTTAACTCAACGGACCATGGACTGTCTAGACTGGTCCCATCAGTACATGAAAACGGACCCATAAGTACTGATACGATGATATGATTAGCCATCCGTACTGCCTGGATGGACCAAGGACTGTCCAGACTGGTCCCATGAGTATATGAAAAATGACCCCTACGTACTGATATGATGATACGATCAGCAATCTGTACTGCCTGGATGGACCAAGAACTTTCCAGACTGGTCCATAAGGCCATGAAAAATCGACCCATACGTACTGATAGGCTGATATGATCAGCCTTAACCGTATTAAATGGAAGGATATAACTCAACAAACCATGGACTGTTCGGACTGGTCCCATCAGTACATGAAAAATGATCCATACGTACTGATGGGCTGATACAGTCAGCCATCCGTACTGCCTGGATGGACCAATGACTGTACAGAATGGTCCATCAGGCCATGAAAAGTTGACCCATACGTACTGATAGGCTGATATGATCAGCCTTAACCGTATTAAATGGAAGGATATAACTCAACGGACCATGGACTGTCCAGACTGGTCCCATCAGTACCTAAAAAATGAACAATACGTATTGATAGGTTCATACTATCAGCCATCCGAACAGCCTGGAAGGACCAAGGACTGTCTAGACTGGTCAATCAGGCCATGAAAAATTGACCCATATGTACTGATAGGCTGATATAATCAGCCTTATTTGTACTGAATGGAAGGATTTAACTCAACGGACCATGGACTGTCCAGAGTGGTCCCATCAGTACATGAAAAATGACCCATAAGTACTAATATGATGATCCGATCAGCCATCTGTACTACCTGGATGGACCAAGGACTGTCCAGACTTGTCCCATCAGTACATGAAAAATAAACCCTACGTACTGATACAATGATACGATCAACAATCCGTACTGCCTGGATGGACCAAGGACTGTCCAGACTGGTCCGTCAGGTCATGAAAAATCGACCCATACGTACTGATAGGCTGATATAATCAGCCTTAACCGAATTGAATGAAAGGGCTGATATGATCAGCCTTATCTGTACTGAATGGAAGGATTTAACTCAACGGACCATGGACTGTCCAGACTGGTCCCATCATTTCATGAAAAATGACCCTTAAGTACTGATATGATGATATGATCAGCCATCCGTACTGCCTAGATGGACCAAGGACTGTCCAGCCTGGTCCCATCAGTACATGAAAAGTAAATCCTACGTATTGATACGATGATACGATCAGAAATCCGTACTGCCTGGATGAACCAAGCGCTGTCCAGACTTGTCCATCAGGCCATGAAAAATCGACCCATACGTACTGATAGGATGATATAAACAGCCTTAACCGTACTGAATGGAAGGATTTAACTCAAAGGACCATGGACTGTCCAGACTGGTCCCAACAGTACATGAAAAATAACCCATACGTACTGATAGGCTGATACGATCAGCCATCCGTACTGCCTGGAAAGACCAATACTGTCTAGAGTGGTCCATCAGGCCATGAAAAATCGACCTATACGTACTGATAGGCTTAAATGATAAGCCTTATCCAAACTGAATGGAAGGATTTAACTCAACGGATCATGGATTATCAGGACTGGTCGCATCTGTACATGAAAAATGAGCCATACGTACTGATAGGCTGATACGATTAGCCATCCGTACTGCCTGGAAAGACCAATGACTGTCCAGACTGGTCCATCAGGCCATGAAAAATCAACCCATATGTACTGATAGGCTGAAATGATAAGCCTTATCCAAACTGAATGGAAGGATTTAACTCAACGGATCATGGACTGTCAGGACTGGTCCCATCACTACATGAAAAACGATCCATACGTACTGATAGGCGGATTTGATCAGCCATCCATACTGCCTGGAAGGACCTAGGACTGTCAAGACAGCTCCATAAGGCCATGAAAAATCGACTCATACGTATTGATAGCCTGATATTAACAGCCTTAACCGTACTGAATGGAAGGATTTAACTCAACGGACCATGGACTGTCCAGACTGGTCCCATCAGTACATAAAAATGACCAATACGTATTGATAGGTTCATACTATCAGCCATCCAAACAGCCTGGAAGGACCAAGGACTGTCTAGACTGGTCCATCAGGACATGAAAAATTGACCCATATGTACTGATAGGCTGATATAATTAGCCTTATTTGTACTGAATGGAAGGATTTAACTCAACGGACCATGGACTGTCCAGACTGGTCCCATCAGTACATGAAAAATGACCCATAAGTACTAATATGATGATCCGATCAGCCATCCGTACTAACTGGATGGACCATTGACTGTCCAGACTGGTCCCATCATTACATGAAAAATGACCCTTAAGTACTGATATGATGATATGATCAGCCATCCGTACTGCCTGGATGGACCAAGGACTGTCCAGCCTTGTCCCATCAGTACATGAAAAGTAAACCCTACGTACTGATACAATGATACGATCAGCAATCCGTACTGCCTGGATGAACCAAGGACTGTCTAGACTGGTCCATCAGGCCATGAAAAATCGACCCATACATACTGATAGGCTGATATGATCTGCCTTAACCGTACTGAATGGAAGGATCAAGGACTGTCCAGACTGGTCCACCAGGCCATGAAAAGTCGACCCATACGTACTGATAGGCTTATATGATCAGCCTTGTCCGTACTGAATGGAAGGCTATTATGGTCCCATTAGTACATGAAAAATGACACATACGTACTGATAGGCTGATACAATCAGGCATCCGTACTGCCTGGAAGGACCAAGGACTGTCCAGACTGGTCAATCAGGCCATGAAAAGTCGACACATACATACTGATAGGCTGATATGATCAGCCTTGTCCGTAATGAATGGAAGGATTTAACTCAATGAACCATGGACTGTCCACACTGGTCCCATCAGTACATGATAAATGACCCATACTTACAGATATTATGTTACGATCAGCCATCTGTACTGCCTGGATGGACCAAGGACTGTCCAAACTGGTCCATCAGGCCATGAAAAATCGACCCATACGTACTGATAGGCTGATATGATCAGCCTTATCTGTACTGAATGGAAGGATTTAACTCAACGGACCATGGATTGTCTAGATTGGTCCCATAAGTACTTGAAAATGACCCATATGTACTGATATGATGATCCGATCAGCCATCCGTACTGCCTGGATGGACCAAGGACTGTCCAGACTGGTCCCATCAGTACATGAAAAATAAACCCTACGTATTGATACGATGATACGATCAGCGATCGGTACGACCTGGATGGACCAAGGACTGTCCAGACTGGTCCATCAGGCCATGAAACATCGACCCATACGTACTGATAGGCTGATATGATCAGCCTTAACCAAACTGAATGGAAGGGCATATATGATCAGCCTTATCTGTATTGAATGGAAGGATTTAACTAAACGGACCATGGACTGTCCAGACTTGTCCCATCATTACATGAAAAATTACCCATAAGAACTGATATGATGATACGATCAGCCATCCGCACTGCCTGGATGGACCAAGGACTGTCAAGACTGGTCCCATCAATACATGAAAAGTAAACCCTACGTACTGATACGATGATACGATTTGCAATCCGTACTGCCTGGATGGACCAAGGACTGTCCGGACTGGTCCATCAGGCCATGAAAAATCGACCAATACGTACTGATAGGCTGATATGATCAGCCTTAACCGTACTGAATGGAAGGATCAAGGACTGTCCAGACTGGTCCATCAGGCCATGAAAAGTCGACCCATACGTACTGATAGGCTGATATGATAAGCCTTGTGCATACTGAATGGAAGGTTGATATGGTCCCATCAGTACATGAAAAATGACCCATAAGCACTGATAGGCTGATAAAATCCCATCTGTACTGCCTGGAAGGACCAAGGACTGCCCAGACTGGTCAATAAGGCCATGAAAAGTCGACCCATACGTACTGATATGCTGATATGATTACCCTTGTCCGTACTGAATGGAAGGATTTTACTCAACGGACCATGGACTTTCCAGACTGGTCCCATCAGTACATGAAAAATGACCCACACGTACTGATATTATGATACGATCAGCCATCCGTACTGCCTGGATGGACCAAGGACTGTCCAGACTGGTCCATCCGGCCATAAAAAATCGACCCATACGTACTGATACGCTGATATGATCAGCCTTAACCGTATTAAATGGAAGGATATAACTCAACGGACACATGGACTTTTCAGAGTGGTTCCATCAGTACATGAAAAATGACCCATACGTACTAATAGGCTAATACAATCAGCAATCCCTACTGCCTAGAAGGACCAATGACTGTCCAGACTGGTCCATCACACCATGAAAAGTCGACCCATACGTACTGATAGGCTGATATTAACAGTCTTAACCGTGCTGAATGGAAGGATTTAACTCAACGGACCATGGACTGTCCAGACTGGTCCCATCAGTACCTAAAAAATGACCAATACGTATTGATAGGTTCATACTATCAGCCGAACAGCTTGGAAGGACCAAGGACTGTCCAGACTGGTCCATCAGGCCATAAAAAATTGACCCATATGTACTGATAGGCTGATATAATCAGCCTTATTTGTACTGAATGGAAGGATTTAACTCAACGGACCATGGACTGTCCAGACTGGTCCCATCAGTACATGAAAAATGACCCATAAGTACTAATATGATGATCCGATCAGCCATCCGTACTAACTGGATGGACCATTGACTGTACAGACTGGTCCCATCATTACATGAAAAATGACCCTTAAGTACTGATATGATGATATGATCAGCCATCCGTACTGCCTGGATGGACCAAGAACTGTCCAGCCTGGTCCCATCAGTACATGAAAAGTAAACCCTACGTACTGATAGGCTAATACAATCAGCAAACCCTACTGCCTAGAAGGACCAATGACTGTCCAGACTGGTCTATCACGCCATGAAAAGTCGACCCATACGTACTGATAGGCTGATATGATCAGCCTTGTCCGTACTGAATGGAAGGATTTAACTCAACGGACCATGGACTGTCCAGACTGGTGCCATCAGTACGTGGAAAATGACCCATACGTATTGATATGATGATACGATGAGCCATCCGTACTGCCTGGATGGACCAAGGACCTTCCACACTGGTCCCATGAGTACATGAAAAATGACCCATACCTACTGATATGATGATGTGATCAGCCATCCGTACTGCCTGGATGGACAAAGGACTGTCCAGATTGGTCCATCAGGCCATGAAAAATTGACCCATACGTACTGATAGGCTGATATGATCAGACTTAACCGTACTGGATGGAATTATTTAACTCCACGGACTATGGACTGTCCAGACTGGTCCCATCAGTAAATGAAAAATCACCCATACGTACTGATAGGCTGATACGATCAGCCATACGTACTGATAGGCTGATACGATCAGCCATCCGTACTGCCTGGATGGACAAAGGACTGTCCAGACTGGTCCATCAGGCCATGAAAAATTGACCCATATACACTGATAGGCTGATATGATCAGCCTTGTCCGTACTAAATGGAAGGATTTAACTCAACGGGCCATGGACTGTCCAGACTGGTCCCATCAGTACATGAATAATGACCCATACGTACTGATATGATGATAACTGATAGGCTGATACGATCAGCAATCCGTACAGCCTAGAAGGACCAGGAATGTCCAGACTGGTCCATCAGGCCATGAAAAATTAACCCATACGTACTGATACACTGATATGACCAGCCTTATCTGTACTCAATGGAAGAATTTAACTCAATGAACCATGGACTGTCCAGACTGGTCCCATAAGTACATGAAAAATGACCCATACGTACTGATATGATGATACTATCAGCCATCCATACTGCCTGGATGGAATAAGGACTGTCCAATCTGGTCTATCAGGCCATGAAAAATCAACCCATATGTACTGATAGCCTGATACGATCAGTCATACGAACTGATAGGCTGATACGATCAGCCATCGTACTGCCTGGATAGACCAATAACTTGGTCCTGCTGACAATCCTCAGCATTCACACGAGTATCAGTAGGAAGGATCAGATCCTTTCGAAGTCCGGTCTCATTGTTACATAACTCCACCTGAGTTTGTAACACTGTGGTTGGAATGGTTCCAGCTGGTAACACTGCGGTGTGAATAGCACCATCCTGTCACACGGTTCAGGAGGCTCCAGCCGTATCCTTTCCTCTCCAAGTCTTTGTCTTCTTAGTAACCTTAGGATTGAAAACACACACAAAGGTTAGTTCACAACAGAACATACAAACCTCAAAAGAATCCTAAGTTAAAACATTTCAAGCAATCATATCAAGTAAAACAATCAACCTACCGTGAGTCTCAACAGCCGATGTATGGTGAACCAATAACCCAAACAAATCCTAGAATCAAGCATGCTCTGATACCTACTTGTAAGACCCGATCCTGGATTCCTCAATCCAACCAGACCGCGGTCTTACCAACCAATCCTAACAAGTTTGATTTCATTAATTCTGATTGAAGACAATATTTTCCTAAGTATTTATCAGAGATTTGAGGTTCATTGACAACAGAATACAAGCGGAAGCAATAAGGATAATAGATACCCCATAGATAGATAAAACAGAAACAAACATCATTCCTTCGTTCAGCAGTAACAAGTTGCACAATAGGCTAAAGCATAAGTTCACAAGTTCCACAATAGACTACTAAGATAACACGACAGTTATGTATGACCCATTCACCACACATCTTCCCATGGCCTGAGTCCTCACGGTGCCTTTTCTTCACCACGGTCCAAGTCTGTACCTGAGACCAACACAATCACACAACACAAACACATGATCAGTTTATTACACAAGAATACTATCACACTGCATGGTTGGAATCGATTATAAACACCACTTTACACATCGAAGCCACTTCTGGCCATTTTCAAAAGTACTCTAAAAATTAATTAAAATTCATGAAAACTCATTATAATTCCCAACTAAGAGATTCCCATGATCATAATCCAATGTATCAACCGAGACCATATGGATTCCGATCATGATCAGTCAAATAAATGAAAATTGAACATCATCAAATCAATTCCGAAAAACTAATTACAATTCATGATAATTCATGATAATTATCAACTAACAGATTCCCGAAATGAAATTCTCAAATTCGGCCTAGATCATATAGATATCGGCCAAGATCAGTCCGGCCAAGCCATGGACTATTATCACTAATTTGATCTGGCCAAGGCCTTAAGTCGGTGTCTTCATACCTGAAACAACAACATCCAATACCACAACAAGAAATAGATAAAGAACAGAGTATAAGATCAGAGTAAGGTGTAACCATCCGAACCAGACAGATCCATAACCACAGATGGCTTAACCATCGGTTATGTTCACTTGTTCTTGGCCACACCTCTCACCTTAGGATTACGATCTCCAGGGGGCGAATCCTTCTCATGTCTTTCTGACTTGTATCCATCCTTTCCAACTTCACCGACTGATCCCACCGGAATCAATCAAAGGAAACACCACAAGTCGGTTTCTCTTTCTCTTTCTCTCTCAAAGTTCTTCTCTGAGTTTTCTCTGGTTTCTTTGGATACTATTTCGACAGACAGGAGTAAAATGAAGAAGAAATCGATTACAATTTCCTTTCCCAACCGCCTGGACAACAGTTTCTCAAAGTAAAGAAAAGGGAGCATTTTCCTCCCATAACCGTCCATAACCGCCCAGTGGCGGTTTCTCCCTTTCTTCATTTCCACAAAATCGATTCAAACTTAAACCAAACCGGATCCAATTAAATACCAATCAACAATAACCGATCCCAATCAGACCCACTGGTTCGGTCCGTAACCGCTCGGATCCGACCACAATGGTCAAAACCGGAACAATCATCCTAGCTGAGATGAACTGTCCCATAACTGTTCCCAGCTGAGATGAACTGTCCCATAACTGTTCCCAGCTGAGTGAGCTAATATTCCAAATCCTTTGAGCTGATCAAGTTTCTGTGAACTGATCTCCAGCTGACTGAAGTATTGTGAGCTGTTTTCCAGCTGCACCTAGTTGATTGAGCTGAACCCGGACCTCATACAGCTTCCGGTTCACTCTTCCAACACTTTTCCTACTCATCTTTCCCATTTCCTGGTTAAGTCTCAGTTCCCTGATGCCCTTAACCCTCATTCCGGACCATGGAACGCTTGTCTGAAGGTCTTACGACCTGACTGGTGGGGTTCCTCGCACCATGGTCCGTCCGCTTGATCCTATCTAGGATCGGGGACATGACAAGTCTCCCCCACTAACATGAGATTCGTCCTCGAATCCGAGTTAAGTGTTTCTTCAGGAAGAAATTGTCTATAACACTCTGGATACTCAGCCTTCATTCTTGCCTCCGTTTCCCAAGTGATGAGATCTTCACCATTGTAATCCTACACCACTTTAATCATGGGAACCGTCATTTTTCTCATTGCCTTCTCTGACCGATCTACGATCCGAACCGGCCTTGTCTCTAAGGTGAGGTTCTTTCCTAGATCAGCAGGGATCTCAGGCAAAACAATGTCATGTTTCGTCAGGCACTTACGGAGTTGGGATACATGGAATACATTGTAATATGCATCCAATGTTGATGGCAAGTTCAACTTGTATGCCACTGCACCCACTCTCTCTATGATCCTGAACGGACCTAAATACCTAGGAACCAGTTTCTTTCATCCAGAAACCCTGGTCCTACCCTTGAAGGTAATCATCTTGAGATACACAAAGTCATCAACTTCAAACTCAAGATGTTTCCTTCGCTTGCCAGCATAGCTCTTCTGGCGATCCTGCGCCTCTTTCATCTTTTCCTTGATCATTGTGATCTTTTCAGTGGTTTCTTCCACAATCTCAGGACCTAACATGCTTTGCTCCCCCCACTTGGGTCGAGCATAGAGGTGTCCTGCACAGCCTACCATACAAAGCCTTATATGGCGACATGCCAATGCTGGTATGGAAGCTGTTATTGTATGCAAATTCCACCAAAGGTAAGTGTTTCTCCCAATACCCTCCCCAATCTAAAACACATGCCCTTAGCATATCCTCCAAGGTCTCAGTGGTCCTTTCGGACTTTCCATCCGTCTGAGGATGATAAGATGTACTCATGTTTACTCTGGTTCCCAAGGCTTTATGGAAAGCCTGCCAGAAGTAAAATGTAAACCTTGGATCTCTATCCGAGACAATGCTTGCTGGAACACCATGCAACCACACTATCTCATCCATTTATATCCTCACAATCTGATCCACTCTATCCCCTTTCCGAAATGGTAGGAAATGAGCAGACTTGGTCAAACGATCAACCACAACCCAAACCGCATCCTTCCAGTTCCTGGTTGTAGGAAACCCAGTCACAAAGTCCATTGTGATGTGATCCCACTTCCACTCCGGTATGGGTAAGTTCTGAAGTAGACCACTGTGAACCTGATGCTTTGCTTTCACCAGTTGGCAAGTAGGACACTTAGCCACCCACACAGCAACATCAGATTTCATCCTCACCCAATGGTAATACCTCTTCAGATCTCTATACATCTTGTTCAGTCCCGGGTGAACCGAGAACTTAGACTTATGAGCCTGCCTCATAATCTCCTCCCTCAGTTCCTGATTGTTAGGAACACTAATCCTTCCATTGACCAGGATGGTACCATTGCTCGCTGTTTGGTACTCAGTCTTGTCATTGGAAGCAACCTTTTTAAGGTTCTCATCCAAGCCCTGAGCTTGACGAATCCGGGTAAGTAGATCAGCTTGCTCCACTGCGTCGAACCCCAGAGGCTCATCATGTCCAGCCAATGTGTTGAGATGCAGTGACCGTACCATCTCTTCTAGTTTCCCAGTCTCCTTCTCAGCTGATACCTCCGCTCACCCGCGGCTCAAGGCATCTGCCACTAGGTTAGCCTTTCCTAGATGGTAAGCTATGTCCAGATAATAATCTGCAGCAAACTCCATCCAACTCCTCTGCCTTAAGTTTAACTCAGGCTGAGTGAAAATATACTTTAGACTTTTATAGTCTGTAAGTATCTGCACCTTGGCTTCATACAAGTATGATCTCCATATCTTCAAGGCAAACACCACAGCTGCCATTTCCAGATCATGGGTCGGATAATTCCCCTCATGCTTTCTCAACTGTCGAGATGCATAGGCTATTACCTTCCCATTCTGTGTCAGGACACATCCAAGTCTAGTGATTGATGCATCAGTATACACCACATATGACTGATCCTCCTAGGGCAACACCAGGACTGGTGCACTAGTCAACATGTCCTTGAGTGCTGAGAAACTCCTCTCACTCTCCTCAGACCATGCGAACTTCACGTCCTTGCCTGTCAACTTAGTCATAGGCTGAGCTATGCTCGAGAACCCCTTGACAAATTTCCGGTAATAGCCAGCCAATCCCAAGAAGCTTCTTATCTCAGTAGCACTCTTTGGCTGAGGCGATTCCCGTATACACGATCTTTTCTTAATCAACGGACACTCCATCAGCAAACACTATGTGTCCAAGGAAACCAATGCTCTTTTGCCAGAAACTACACTTGCTTAACTTAGCAAAGATATTATGTTCCCTCAAGCGTCCCAACACTGCCCGGCTATGCCTCTCATGGTCTTCCTTTGTCTCGGAGTACACGAGTATATCATCAATAAAGATAAACACAAACTCATCCAACTACTCCGGTAAATACCATTCATCATCTTCATAATGCAGCTGGTGCATTGGTCAGTCCGAATGACATGACCACAAACTCATAGTGGCCGTACCTAGTTTGGAACGCGGTCTTTCTTATATCATCATGCGCAACTGGAATCTGATGATATCCAGAAGCCAAATCAATCTTGGAGAACCACTTAGCTCCACGGAGTTGATCCAACAACTCATCAATCCGGGGTAATGGGAACTTGTTCTTCACAGTCACCCTGTTCAACCCCCGATAATCAATGCAAAACCTGAAGCTACCATCCTTCTTTTTCACAAATAGGACTGGTGCTCCCCAAGGTGATACACTAGGGCGTATGGAACCCTTATCCAGGAACTCCTCTAGTTGCTTCTTCAGCTCAGCCATCTTGGCTGGAGCCATTCTATATGGACTTTTGGACAATGGGGCTGTTCCGGGTTCAAGTTCTATCACGAATGGGTCAGCCCTATCAGGGGGAATGCCCTGTAGTGCCCCAAATACATCCTGGAACTCCCGGACCAAAGGTATTCCCTCCGGGTCACCACCCCCTACGACCTCATTGGTGTAAATGGTACCCAAAAAGGCCTCCCAACCATTTCCAAGCATCCTTTCCACCTGGACTGCTGAAACCACCAAACAACAAGAGGTCGGCTTAATCCCTTGGAACTTGATCGGCGGTCCAAACTCATTCTCAAATTGCACCCTTCCCCGGTGACAATCAAGAGTTTCCCGATACTTTCCAAGCCAGTCCATACCCAAGATCACCTCATGATTCTTTAGGGGGACAACAACCAGATCTACAGGCATCGGCCTGTCCAAGATCATCACTGGAATGTTCTTAACCAGACCTAGTTGATTCATCATCTGCCCACCAGCAGCCCTTCTGGTAATCTTCAGGACAGCGAGTTGAGCGGAAGTTATGAACCAACCGACTCCTCCACTCATCTGCCTCCATAGAAAGCAAAGTGTTTGGTCCCCAACTTGGAGATGTGCTCCAAAACCTTTAGGTAATCCATACGGGGAACACGCCTAGCTGGTGGATCAATCTCAACCACCTCAGAGACCTGCCTCGGAAGGACACCAGTCGCCTAAGCAGCAACACGAACCGGAGGAGTAACCTCTGCCACAGGTGGATTCACCGTCGAGGTGAACGCATGAGTCAAGGTCACCATCTGAGCTCCCATAAGTTTCGTAGCATCCAGTATGTCCCTCATAGATGGCTCAGCTACCACCTCCACACCAGCAATTCCAGCATTGTCTGCACCAATGCCCGGATCATCATCATCAACAGAACTGGATGATACAGCATCGTCCACTTGGACTTGTTCTTGCTGACCATCCTCAGCATTCAAACGAGTCTCAGTAGGAAGGATCGGATCCACTGGAAGTCCGGTCTCATTGTTGTCCAACTCCACCTGAGTTGGTAACACTGTGGTTGGAATGGTTCCAACACGTAACATTGCGGTTTAAACAGCACCATCCTGTCCCACGGTTCCGGATGCTCCAGCCGTATCCTTTCCTCTCCGAGTCTTAGTCTTCTTAGTAACTTTAGGATTAGAACACACACAAAGGTTAGTTCACAACAGAACATACAAACCTCAAATCAATCCTAAGTTAAAACATTTCAAGCAATCATATCGAGTAAAACAATCAACCTACTGTGAGTCTCAATAGCCGATGTGTGGTCAACCAATAACCCAAACAAATCCTAGAATAAAGCATGCTTTGATACCAACTTATAGGACCTGATCCTGGATTCCTAAATCCAACCAGACCGCGGTCTTACCAAAGAATCCTAACAAGTTTGATTCCATTAATTCCAATTCAAGACAATATTTTCCTAAGTATTTGTCAGAGATTTGAGGTTCATTGNAGCCGATGTGTGGTCAACCAATAACCCAAACAAATCCTAGAATAAAGCATGCTTTGATACCAACTTATAGGACCTGATCCTGGATTCCTAAATCCAACCAGACCGCGGTCTTACCAAAGAATCCTAACAAGTTTGATTCCATTAATTCCAATTCAAGACAATATTTTCCTAAGTATTTGTCAGAGATTTGAGGTTCATTGACAACAGAATACAAGCGGAAGCAATAACGAAAATAAATACTCAATAGAAAGACAAAACATAAACAAACATCATTCCTTCGTTCAGCAGAAACAAGTTGCACAATAGGCTAAAGCATAAGTTCACAAGTTCCAAAATAGACTACTAAGATAACACGACAGTTATGTATGACCCATCCACCACACATCTTCCCATGGCCTGAGTCCTCACGGTGCCTTTCCTTTACCACGGTCCAAGTCTGTACCTGAGACCAACACAATCACACAACACAAACACATGATCAGTTTATTACACAAGAATACTATAACACTGCATGGTTGGAGTATAAGATCAGAGTAAGGTGTAACCATCCAAACCAGACAGATCCATAACCACAGATGGCTTAACCATCAGTTATGTTCACTGGTTCTTGGCCACACCTCTCACCTTAGGATTAAGATCTCCAGGGGCAGACTCCTTCTCCTTCTCCATCTCCATCTCCTTCTCTTTGTCTTTATACCTTGTATCCATCCTTTCCAACTTCACCGACTGATCCCACCGGAATCAATCAAAGGAAACACCACAAATCGGTTTCTCTTTCTCTTTCTCTCTCAAAGTTCTTCTCTGAGTTTTCTCTGGTTTCTTTGGATACTATTTCGACAAACAGGAGTAAAATAGAGAAGAGTCGATTATAACTTCCTTTCCCAACCGCCTGGATGAGCAGTTTCTCAAAGTAAAGAAAATGGAGCATTTTCGTCCCACAACCGTCCATAACTGCCCATTAGCGGTTTCTCCCTTTCTTCCTTTCCACAAAATCTATTCAAACTTAAACCAAACCGGATCCAAATAAATACCAATCAATAATAACTGATCCCAATCAGACCCACCGGTTTGGTCCATATCCGCTCGGATCCGATCACACTGGTCCGAACCGGAACACTCCTACCAGCTGAGATGAACTATCCCATAACTGTTCCCAGCTGAGTGAGCTAATATTCCAGCTCATATGAGCTGGTCAAGTCACTGTAAACTGATCTCCAGCTGACTGAAGTCTTGTGAGATGTTTTCCAGCTGCACCTAGCTGATTGAGCTGAACTCGGAGCTCATACATCTTCCAGTTCGCTCTTCCAACACTTTTCCTACTCATCTTTCCCATTTCCTGGTTAAGTCACAGTTCCTTGATGCCCTTAACCCTCATTCCGGACCATGGAACGCTTGTCTCAAAGTTTTACGACCTGACTGGTGGGGTTCCTTGCACCATGGTCCATCCGGACGATCCTATCTAGGATTGGGGACATGAAAAGACTGGTCCATCAGGCCATCAAAAATTGACCCATACAGACTGATAGGCGGATATGATCAGCCTTGTCCTTACTGAATGGAAGGATTTAACTCAACGGACCATGGACTGTCCGGACTGGTCCCAACAGTACATGAAAAATGACCCATACATACTGATAGGCTGATACGATCAGCCATTCGTACTGCCTGGAAAGACCAAGGACTGTCCAGACTGGTCCATCAGGCCATGAAAAATCCACCCATACATACGGATAGGCTGAAATGATCAGCCTTTTCCAAACTGAACGGAAGGATTTAAGTCAACGGATCATGGACTGTCAGGACTGGTCCCATCAGTACATGAAAAATCACCCATACGTACAGATAGGCTGATACGATCAGCCATCCATACTGCCTGGATGGACCAAGTACTGTCCAGCCTCGTCCATCAGGCCATGCAAAATCGACCCATACGTACTGGTAGGCTGATTTGAACAGCCTTAACCGTACTGAATGGAAGGATTTAACTCAACGGACCATGGACTGTCCGGAATGGTCCTATCAGTAAATGAAAAATGACCAATACGTACTGATAGGCTGATACGATCAGCAATCCGTACTGCCTGGAAGAACCAAGGACTGTCCACACTGGTCCATCAGGGGGTGAAAAATCGACCCATACGTACGGAGAGGCTTATATGATCACCCTTATCCATACTGAATGGAACGATTTAATTCAACGGACCATGTCTTGTCCAGACTGGTCCCATCAGTACATGAAAAATGACCCATACGTACTGATAGGCTGATACGATCAGCCATCCGTACTTCCTGGATGGACCAAAGACTGTCCATACTGGTCATTCAGGCCATGAAAAATCGACTCATACGTACTGATGGGCTGATATAATCAGCCTTAACCGTACTGAATGGAAGGATTTAACTTAACGGATCATGGACTGTCCGGACTGGTCCCATCAGTACTTGAAAAATGACTCATACGTACTGATAGGCTGATACGATCAGCCATCCGTACTGCCTTGAAGGAACAAGGTCTGCCCAGACCGGTCCTACAGGCCATGAAAAATTGACCCATACGTACTGATAGGCTTATATGATCATCCGTATCCGTACTGAGTGAAAGGATTTAATTCAACAGACCATGGACTGTCCAGACAGGTCCCATTAGTACATGAAAAACGACCCATACGTACTGATAGGCTGATATGATCAGCCATCCGTACTGCCTGGATGGACCAAGGACTGTCCAGACTGGTCCATCAGGCGATGAGAAAAATTGTCCCATACGTACTGATAGGCTGATATGTTCAGCCTTAACCGTACTGAATGGAAGGATATAACTCAAC